>JAVYIG010007296.1:75000-104150 GCA_035222895.1 Strongylocentrotus droebachiensis
CTCCCCTCTATTATCTATCACTGTTACTATCCCTTATAATAGTCCCTAACCATCTCTAACTATATGCTTCTTATATACTTTTGTCTCATTCGTACATTTTTGTAAATTTCAACGTGTGAGTCATCAAACATGTCCGTCTGTACCAAATACAGAAAATTAAGTGTGAAGATACATAGTCTTAAGCTTACTCTTTAAAGGTATAGACCAGTTCTGGTCATGCGATTGCATTGTGAAAGAAACGTTGTGGAATCGATCAGAAAATGTTGATCATCTAGCATATAAGTAATGGTGTGTACTGGTAAGGTTCTGGAATCATCAAAATGATAAGAAATTTGGCCCAGTCTTGGTAAAGTTACAAGCACTGTACACAGAAAATGTATATGGGACTACCCGACACGTGCGCGATATCTATAGGATAGATATAGTAATTTACAAAATATATCAATTAGTAGGCGGTTTCCCGGCAAAATTTGTATCATCGCGTATTAGTCAAAACATATTCTTTCACAATGATTGGTAATAACAGCTTCCTTTTCATTTTTGAGAGGGGTGCGTTTCCAAAACTGGTCTATACTAGTCTATACCTTTAATGTCAATGACTCATTGGAATTACTGAAAGCCTGGTACGTAGATATACTTGATCGTAAATTTATCCATGTACAAAACACAGTGACATTGACCGAAGTCCACGATCCATTAACGTTCTAAAAGGAAAACAACCATTGACCCTATATGCGAGGCAAAGTCTTCGGTCTTAAATCTTTTCACACCAAACTTGATACAAGAACATCCGATGCATAATTTTGCAATCCTGCGTGCTCGTAGCTCAAAATTATTTGTATTGATAGCCTAGGTTTGAGGGCGACACTTTTCCCCATTCTATATGTCTTGAAGTGACATTAATGTCCATTATCTGGAGTCAAATTTAAACTGAATATGATGAGCTATTCATGACTTCATGTACAGAATTTCATAATTCTGCAATGTATAATGAAACTGTCGAATTGTGAACGAGGACATCTACGATTTTTGTTTCAAGGTACTATACAGTGCGTCCCAGAAAAACGAAACCGAGAAGTATCGATGTTCTATCATAACTTAATCAATAATGAATGATACATATTTGGAAAGCTTAGAGTCTCCTCTTTCATGTGATGCTACTCAGATGATGCATATTTCACGCATGAGTGATTAAAAGCAACTTGAAGAAGGAAACCAAAAAGACATTTGGCGGGCGGTATCTAAATTTCGAAGAAAAATTCACATTTCTAGAAAGTTGAGTTTTTGCCCTTTCATATGACACCTCAATCAGGAAAAATGAGCGAGGAATGACAAAGTTCTGTTTGTTTAAAATAGTGCATGCATTTCCATAATTTTATTAAACGAATTCGTTTTCACTGGCTGCCTGCCGTATCAATAAACGAAATTAACAAAAGACTTAACTCCGTTTCGTTGACAATCAGCCGTAGACGAGAGTCTTCATGCATGGCTGATTGTCAACGAAACGGAGTTAAGTCTTTTGTCAAATCTGCTTTTTGCTACGGCAGGCACCCAGTGAAAGCGAATTCGTTTGTTAAAATTATGAAAATGTAAGGGCTACTTTAAATGAACAGAACTTTGTTATTCCTCGCTCATTTTTCCTGATTGAGGTGCCATATGAAAGGGCAGAAACTCAACTTTCTGGAAATGTGAATTTTTCTTCGAAATTCAGATACCGCCCGCCAAATGTATTTTTGGTTTCCTTCCTTCAAATTGCTTTTAATCACTTATGCGTGAAATATGCATCATCTGAGTAGCATCAACTGAAAGAGGAGACTCTAAGCTTTCCAAATATGTATCATTCATTAATTATGGTTGTGATTAAGTTATGATAAAACATCGATACTTCTCGGTTTCGTTTTTTCTGGGACGCACTGTATGTCCCATTTACAGCCAACTTCAAATTATGTAGAACTTTGCAGGAATTATGAGCATGTCAGGTATGTCCAGGCGCGGATCCAGGATTTCTTAGGGGGGGGGGGCCCACTTTTTTTTTTGTCCGAAAAAAAATCGTAACGACTCAGCCAGCCGCTAAATAAGCGGGGGGGGGGGGGGAAGAGGACACTTTTTTTTTTTTGGTCTCGAAATTTGAAAATTTGACATTTTGTTCCGTTGGGGGGGGGGGGGTGAGGTCACCTTTTTTGGCATATTTAAAAAAAAAAAATAATAATAAAAAAAAAAAAAAACAGAAAAGGGGGGGGGGGGTTGCTCCAAAATACACACATAAAAAACCGAAGGGGGGAGGGTCAACCCCCTAACCCCCTCCCCCCTTCCGTACGTGCCTACTCGTCTGAAAATTGTTTTTCCCCTCTCGCGCAAAGCGCGGAAGTTTTTACGTTTCATTAAATCATTAGAGAAAGAAGACGATTCGTTGTACCGTTCTCGAAAATAATCCTCGTCTGAATAAAGCTTTTACGTTTCATTAAATCATTAGCGAAATAAGACGATTCGTTGTACCGTTATGACTTTTAATCCTTGTCTAAATTCAGTTTCCCCCCTCCCACGCGAAGCGCGGAAGCTTTTACGTTTCATTAAATCATTAAAGAAAGAAGACGATTCGTTGTACCGTTCTCGACTCTTAATCCTTGTCTAAATTCAGTTTCCCCCCCGCTTCGACGTTTCATTAAATTTTTAGAGAATGAAGACGATTCGTTGTTCCGCTCTCGAAAATAATTTAGTTTCCCCCTTCCGCGCAAAGCGCGGAAGCTTTTACTTTTCATTAAATCATTAGAGAAAGAGGAAGATTCGTCGTACCGTTATGACTTTTAATCCTTGTCTAAATTCAGTTTCCCCCCTCCCACGCGAAGCGCGGAAGCTTCGACGTTTCATTAAATTATTATAGAAAGAAGACGATTCGTTGTACCGTTCCCGAAAATTATCCTCGTCTGAATTAAGTTCCCCTGCCCTCCCCCGCGCGTAGCGCGGAAGCTTTGACGTTTCATTAATTTATTAGAGAAATAAGACGATTCGTTGTACCGTTCTCGACTCTTAATCCTTGTCTGAATTTCAAATATGTTCTTTGTCTATTCCCTTTTCTTCCTACGTCCTCTTCCTTTACACTCCTCTCTTTTTTGGCCGGCGTTTATTGGGGGACCACCCCACCGCCCCCCTGGCTACGCGCCTGCTGTCAGATGAACATATGTTGATACCTTGTCCGCCCCGGAAGCTCAGGGGTTTAAGGTTTTAATTTACGGTCAGATTAGCATTCAGGGGTCCACCTTAGCGCCCTAGACGGGGTCCAGAGTTCAGGAGTTTAGGCATTTAATTACGGTCAGATGAGCATTATTTTGATACCTAATTGTTACAATGGCAGGTCACTAATTGGCTTGGGGTTCAGGGGGCGGAGCCCCGGAATTTCAAGGGTTTTAGGCACTCAATTACGGTCAGATGAGTATCGAGGGGCCCGCCTAAGGGCTCTTGGTTGGGTCCAGGGGGCAGAACCCCCAGAAGCCCAGGGGTTTTAGGCGTTTAATTACGGTCAGATGAGCATTTTTGATACCTTATTATTTGTGACACTAGCAGGACACTATTTGGCATGGGGTCCAGGGGGCAGAGCCCCCAGAAATCAGGGGTTTTAGGCATTAAATGACCGTAATATGAGCATCTAAGGGCCCGCCTTAGGGCCCTAGGTGGAATCCAGGGGGCAGAGCCCTTAGGATTTTAGGCATTAATTTTAATCATGGTCAGATGAGCATATTTTGATACCCCATTATAATGTGACACTGGCAGTTAACTATTTTTTCTTTCTCACTCTCTTTCTTTCTATTTCTCTTTAATATACTTTTTCAAAGAAAGTGTGGGGGAGGGGCTCGAGGATCCCGATCCCCGCCGTTCCGCGGGCCCTGATATGTAGGCATCTCAAGAAGCATTTTCTTGCCTGGCTGTAAATTTAGGAATTTGTCATTTTCCAACAAACGCATGAAGTGAGGAAAATTATCTCATTTCAGCATTATTTGTTAACCACCGTTATGAAATTATAAATAAACCACGTTTGAATTCTATTTCTCCAACCCCCCTTCCCCTATCAGTATGCCAGTGCCCCCCCCCCCTCCGATCTACACCTTGTTGGCGGGAAAATTGCAACTGATATCCCTTACCTTTATTCATCCTCTTTTTTTTCCTTTCCCTTTCTCTCCTCTTTCACTTTCCCTTCCCTTACTTATCTCTCTTTTAGGTTTGCTGGGGGGGGGGGGGGGCGGGGCACGGTCATTTTGGTCCCGACCCGCTCCACACATTGTTGGCGGGATTAACCGCAACTGATCTCCGCTTCTTTTCTCCCTTTTCTTTTTTTCTTCCTCTTTTTGCTCCCTTTTAGCTCTCCTCTTTTCCTTTTCCTTCCTTCTCTCTTTTTTTAGCGGGGACGGGGGGGGGGGGGAGGCTAGGGTCTTTTGCCCCCCCCCCCCTCGATCCACAACTTGTTGGCGGGAAAATTGCAACTGATATCCCCCTTCTTTTCTTTTCTTCTTCCTATTTTGTCCTTCCCTTTATCTCCTCTTTATCTTTTTTCTTTCCCTTTCCTTCCTTCTCTTTTATTTCTTTATTGGGGGGGGGGGGGAAATGTGAAATGTAAATGTACCCTAGTACCCTCAAATTATGCAAGGAAACCCGTTTACTTTGTATATTTCATTTTCAGGCACTATTAAGTGACTGACTGACTTGTTTTGTCTTTGGTAATACATGTAACATAAATAAATTGAGCTAGGGTACATTAGCATTTGTCTATACATCAACAAGCCAATTCTTGTAATGGCCAAAATTATACTGATTGAATCTTTGCGCAGCACAAAATGTACAACCGTTCGGTATAAGGTTCTGAAAATCAGACTATTACTCTAGTGATTGCAATCACCAAAGTCGATTCAACAAGTAATGGTCGTTATTTTCCCACTTAATGAAATTTTCAAGCCCTTACGTTTTGAGGGAAGTTCTAAATTAGTATTATGTTTCAAATGCCGTTGGAATTTAGCCTTTTCATTTTGGGGGGCCTGCAAATGTGACATAGTAAGTACCTTTAACAAAGGCGATATTCCGGTGTGTCAGATAAACGACAGTAACCTAAAGAGCTATTACTCCGTGTCGCTTTAACGATGTCGCTTAATGGACAAGAAGCAGGTGTCTTATAAATGTATCACATCAAGCGTACTCTTTGATGTCCCGCATACTTAGGTGATGTGAAATTTTTATTGCATAAAATGAAAAATGTCGGCCTATTTTTTTCTTCACGTCTTAAGTAGAATATAATAAACGTTGTTTTATATGATTGTTCAAGTTAGGTATGCGATTTTGTGGGTCAAAATTTAGAAAGGATTTTGCAGGCCAATTTTATTTTGTGCACTTCCCTTTGAAATTACAATTCAGGTTAAAGCTTGGAGATGTAAATTGAACTAGCGGTCGACTCTCTGATCTGTCTATACGTGGACCATGGGTTCGATCCTCAGTCAGTGTTTTGACATTAAAGGTCGTTCCCAAGACGTACATAATCGGATCTGATTGATTTTATGTCTGTAAAACCCAATCGCCAACACACATGATTACTCTATTGCTGAGACCGAATATGTTCTTTACCTGTAATATTTAATGGACCCCTCTGTTTCTAATATGTATTTTTACATTTGTTGTAAATGTTTATGATTGATTTGTAATGTTTTGTTGGAAAAATAAATAATTTGAAATTGAATTGAACGTGTGAAAATTATAGTGATGCATTTCATTCATTCATTCATTCATCGGATTCTTATAATCTCCAGGACATACAGGGTAATAATCGCCATCTCAACAACCAACAACCACGTGATCGAACTTTAGACCAATCACAGTCCACCCAAGGATCACGTGACATTCACCCTCCAGTACTAAAGGAGACTACAGGGAACTACGAGCCCCCTCGCCAGCCGTATCGGACAGGCCCGGGAGAGTATGGCTTAGGGGTTCTTCTTAATCATAATGAGAAGCATCTTTATGATAAGGCTTTCGAGGAATATGGATTCAATATGGTTGTCAGTGATCGGATATCGTTGGATCGTGTTGTAGCAGATCTGAGAGACAAGGAGTAAGTTAACAAGATGGTAAACAATTTGCAGGTCTGGAAGAAGTGATTAATTTTGCAAAGAATGAGATTGGCATCTCCTTTTTAAAATAACTTTAGTAATAGTTACAACAGAACTATATATTCAATCAAATTTCCGCCAATAATGATGTTAAATGGTGACAAGGAAAAAAATAAAGAGTATCTAAATAAACTAATTAAATTGTATCTGTTTACATTAATAAACGGATGGCCATCACATAAGCATAATAAGCAATGTAAGAAAATGTGACTACCCATGACAAAACATTATCATGTCACTCTTTAAAAAAAAAGGGAATATTTACCGGAGTTTCATTACTTCTAGTATTCTATTAGCTTAGCTGTTAGTAAAACATGAACACGGTTTATTATAATGTTAGCTGAGACTGTATCGGACTGGCGTCTTTAAAATGTACCTTGTGCCCTTTTGCTTGCTGAGCAATTATACATGAATGACCTACATGTGTGCAATATTCTTTCCTGACAGGAATTTGAAATCAAAACATCAATCTCTTCCAGCAGGTGTCTGTCATTGAATGACGCTACATTACACCACATTCCCATGGCACAGTTACATATTTCATAAGGCAGACATACAGGCAAAGTGTGACAATAAGACACCCCTGTTTGACACTGATGAATCGTTTGACAGTGATGAATGCTTTGATTGGTCACGAGGGAGATTGGAGAATGGATGTTTGAATCATTGCTTTCACTAAATGTTATGTCCTACCTTGCGTGTGGCATATACATGGAATTGTCCTTTCTTTCCATCTTTCACTCTCAAAAAGCATTAATTGTATTAGTTTTATTTCAAGCTGGGTTACGACTGTAAAATCACTCAAAATTTCCTTTCACACAGAGTTGATGTCCTTTGTCTCTCAATATACGCTTTACGTGGCATCCATTTTTGTTACTTACATTGCATACTATTTATATTTATATTTTTTTTTTCTTCTTCAGATGCAAGCACTGGCATTATCCGACTAATTTACCCAATACGAGTGTAGTGATTGTCTTTCATCAGGAAGGCTGGTCAACATTAATTAGGACCATTCACAGCGTATTTAATACTTCACCGAAAGAGCTGTTAGCAGAGGTACTCCTCGTTGACGACTTCAGTGATAAGGGTATGAATATACATGTATACGAGAACATGCACAATTCTGGGTTATAAAATCGATTTAAACAATATAAAAAATAATTGATAAAACATAGGATATTCCAAAGAATGTTTGTTATACTAATTTGTTATTTTGTGATTGCCCAAGCAACAGAACTATCCTCTTTGTATTCAAAGAATTTCAAAAAATATAGCCATACATGACTTATGAAAGTTTTTCACTTTGAGATTGCCAGCAAAACAGCAACAACAAAAACACCCCCAAAAAATGTTTTAGTTTCAAGCGTGGATGCGTTTTTCGTTCAGCAGTCATACCATACAGTAGCCTCTTGTCGATGGCCCTCGCGTTTTTGGGAGTCCGTAAATTCTGGCGAGCGAAGCGAGTCAGAGTCTGACTCGCTTCGCTCGCCAGAATTTTCGGACTCCAACAAAGCGAGGGCCATCGACAAGAGGCTATACCATACAGTGGCTTATCCAGACATCGATGAATAGATAAACATGGGGGGGGCGGATGTACTTGGGTAGTCCCGTGTTACGTATATAGACACACTTCTTTGTTTGCTATTGGAGGGGGGGTACATTTATTCCATCTTATGCTGGATACGCCATCGCTTACCACAAAGTATGCATCTCTCTAATAAGTATACAGGTACATCTATTTCACTTAATTCACGGGAACATTCATTTCTTTCCTCTTATTTATTCTTTCCAGTCCACCTCAAGAAGAAACTAGACGACTATATTCGCGACCCAAGGTTCTCTGGAAAGATCCGCATTGTCCGGAACAAGAAGCGAGAAGGCCTGATCAGGTCCAGGACTATTGGGGCTAGGAAAGCGATAGGACAGGTCCTAACGTTCCTCGATGCTCATTGTGAATGTGGACCAAACTGGCTTCCTCCGCTATTGGCAGAAATTGCAGTAGATCGGTAAGAAAAAGGAAAATTATATTTTTTATCCCCTTTGGTTGTACGCAATGCCCAAGCAGTGCGTTATGTTCTTGATTCTTGTATATTGACTGTGCTTTCTCATAAAACTTTAAAGTCTCAATTGCCCATCTGTTTTAAAAGCCCTATTTGATTATGTTTACTTATTCGAATTCACTTACATAATAAAAATATAAGCCTTTCTGGTGCTTCTTGTCTATAAATAGTATAAAATAGTTTCCCCTTTGAGATGATATACATTTCAATTCTGTCATGTCTGTATTCAGCGTGGAAGTGTTGTCTGAAAATCACGCACACCGGATATTACATTGTTTGTTATATTATTTTGTTATCATATATTGTACTGTTTTGTTACATCGTAACAAAACACTAATATTACTCATCTAAAGAGATGTACTTGAGATATTCATTCGATTAAGAAGATTCTGCTTCATTTATCAAGTGCCAAAGTCATGACAAAAAAAATTCAAGTAGAAATGTATATCTTTGATGTTGAAAGAGGGAGTTATATCTTGCAATTACCGTGGTTTTTATTGACTGGAGAGAGTATAGCCTTTCTAAATTATGCAACACATTGTAATCTTATTTCTTCTAGGTTTCATTACTGAAAATAATTGTTTCTGAACACATACATGGTTATCTAAATGAACCTATTTTAACCCTCCTTTGTTCTGTAGATCCACCATAGTTTGTCCGACCGTAGATGCAATCAGTTCTGACACCTTCGCCTATACATCCCAGGGAGATGGGCTCTGTAGAGGTGCTTTCGACTGGGATTTCTGGTATAAGAGAATTCCTATCAAACCTTACTGGCACAGGCTGGGATTGAAACAAAGGAGTCAACCTTACCCGTAAGCAACCAATCTTGAATTTAGAAGTGTAATTTCATACTGATTTTATCTCGGTGTGGGTTTGTAATGCTTAGAAGATGAAAGAGGTTAAAGAGGCTCGAAGAGACAAAATATAGTTTAAAATAAGATAACTTGAGACTTCCCTGCTAAACATCTGTTCATACATGAAATTTCACGGCTTATTTTGTGGAAATTTTCAAAAATTGATGATTAAACGTTAGCGTCTTGCAATGAGGGCACTTGCTTCTTCTAATCAAATGACAAAATAAAAGGACAGGGAAAGAAATGATAGGATGAAATTAAAGTAAGAATAAGATATGACCCTCCTTTTTCAGGACCCTCCCCGCTCAGTTGATTTGCTCTCTCGCAATTCACCCATCTTAATCGACTCGTGTTCCCTTCATTACTGGGTCAACGCTATGCCTCTGTAATTTTTATTAACTAAAATATCGGAAAAGGCCTTTAATTTCAATTCGAATGTGTATTCAAAATCATATTTGAAAAATTGAAGAAAAAAATAATTTAAAAAGCGGCCATGGAATGTGACTATTAACCATTCTTCATATCTGCTTCAAACGTTCAAAAGATACAAAAATATATCGCTTCAAAATGTTCAAAAATGGCCCATTTATCGAATAAATTCATAATTTTAAAACTCCTTATATTTCGCTTGTTGATTTCCAAGAATCTATTGATAAGGTTTGCACAATTTTAAAAAGTCTTATCTTTTTGAATTCGTATCAATATATTCCTCTCTTCTAGTAATAACCACTCCTCTCGATTGTAGCAGTGATTATAACTGGTTTGACTTTGTTTTATTGTTATTAAAGCTCTCCCGTCATGGCAGGAGGACTACTGGCTCTAGATAGGTCCTATTTCTTTGAACTTGGAGGATATGATCCAGGATTACAGATATGGGGAGGAGAGAATTTTGAAATTTCATTTAAGGTAAGTATTCATTCTCATCATAATGGACCAAAATTTTTGGAATATGTAGCTGAGATCATATATTGTCATGATAGGCCCAATTCTTATTTATATAAATCAAGCTAATAAAAGATCATTGATTATTCGAAGGAACTTTTGATTAGTGTCTTAGAAAAGGAATTTTGAAATGAATGAAAAATTCTCTATTTCAGAAGAAGGGGCAAAAAAACCTGTAATACAATTATGGTAAATGTAACGAGGAGGTTTTCACTATAGCTTTTAATAGATGATTCAAACTGATATTCTTTTTAAACGTTCATTATGTTCTTTAATTATACTGAATTAAAAAAAAAAACTATATTTGTGCAATGTAATACTGAATATTTCTGTGGCACCTATGTTTTCCTCAATTTTATCGTTTTTTTAGGTTTGGATGTGTGGGGGTTCTCTGAAGTTCGTTCCTTGTTCTCGAGTGGGTCATGTCTATCGGAAACAAGTGCCTTATAGCTATCCAGAGTCTGGTGTGGAGGGCGTATCTGTCGTAGACTTGGTAAGATGGAGTTGATGTTCTCAAAGTTGGGGATATTCTTCTGAGGGCGCATGTTATATTTCTCTTCACTTGGTGTTTTAGTTTGACAATATTCCCCTAATACAGCAATTACTTCTGTATAGTTTCTTCTAATTTTTGTCAAGCATTTGGCAGTTTGGCATAAGGTATTATAATAAAACTTACACTTTTTACCACCATTTTTTCCTCTCACCGTGATAACGGGAACATAATTTATAGTTAATAAAGTTTTAACAATTATATCTACTTTTACAGACTGTCAAATAGACCTGCAAACCTTATCGTAAATAATGATTATACTGCCTTGTGCCATATCATTCAGTTATTACAATTTTTAAAAAGTTGTCGGTCCTAAAAATGTATTCAATTATTAGGAAATATATTTACTCAAAAAAAAAATATGAGCATTTATTTGCATCTTTGTGTATTTATCCTCTTCTCCTCTTTCTTGTTCTGACTTCACACCAACCCCTCTCTTTCTCTCTCCTCGCATTGTGTCTGTCACCATTTGCATCACTATTTCACCAGTATAGGCTACTCTCTATGTCTTTCCCTCTTTCATATTTCTGTCATGTCTTCCTGATAAATTATATTAATCTCAAAACCAACTTTACAAAATTCGGTATTGACACAGAATTACATGCGAGTTGCTGAAGTCTGGCTTGATGAATACAAAGACTCGTTCTACGCCACCAAACCCCTGCTGGAAGGCAAGCCTTGTGGCAACATCAGCAAACAGGTTGAGTACAGAAGACAGAACTGCCCCAAGTCATTTAAATGGTTCATGGAAGAGATTGCCTTCGACAACTTACAAGAATACCCACCACCAGCCAAAAATAAGATTTGGGGAGAGGTACGTCTTTATCTCAATCGTTTCTGGCATGTTTACATGTTAATCTAATTTCCCCTTTCCTAAATTAGCAAAAATTTTGTTGATAGCATAATAATTATGACATGACAATGATTCATCAATCGCAACAAAATAAGTTAATGTTTTGCAGAGAAGTTTGTTTCGTTTTACACATCCATACATATGATTAGAGAGTTCGTCATCGACACATAGGCCTAAGAAAGGTTGTTGGTATATAATTATGTAAGGTAACCAATTGATGTCACCCTAGGAAAAGCTGAGTAAATGATGAGTCCTGTGCCTAAATCTGGGTAATGCGACTTGAAACCTTGCCATAAGGTTAGCAGATTGGTTAGTGACTATGCACAAATATCGAAATAGGTTTCGTTTTCGGACATGCCATGGAATGAGCTAAATGATTCAAATATTTAAACAATTTAGGTATAACATGAATTAATTATCACGATTACATTAAATCTCAAATTAACGAATTGATGATGATTCGAAATAAATGTTGACATAGGCCGTGTTTACTCGCCTCTCAGTATGAATTACACGATTATCGTCTGTTACGTTTTTAATATTAACGATGTTTTGATTCACCTTTTTTATCTAAAGATTCGATCTGTTGACTCGGAGCTTTGCTTGGATACCAACGGTGCCCAGAATGACCCCACCCATGCCACGATGGGTATGGAAGGGTGCCATGGTATGGGCGGTAACCAGCTCTTCCGTATCAATACAAAAGGACAGTTAGTGGTAGAAGATGGATTCTGTTTATATGCGAGACCTAACACAGAAAAGCTCATCTTCGCCAAATGCACTGCGGAGAAGTCCTTCACATCAGAAACCACGATGTGGGATTACGACTCGGTAAGGTTTAAAGTAGTGTTACATTCTAGAAGCTGTTAAACTATGAAATCTTAGTAATGATTTACATCTATATGTGAACGATGCAAGTGCTTCTTTCAGTGAAGCTTTACGGATCATCAATTTAAATTTCCATATTCATATCGGAAGAAACAGAATTAGCTTCACTGCTTCAGTCTCTACTTCTACTTCTACTTCTACTGTTACTTCCACTATTCTGTTTCCATTTCCGCTTCCATTCCAACTTTCATTTCCATGTTGCAGTAAATACGATAATATACGAAGAAATGATATTTTTTTAACAAAAAGTCATATTTATATATCTTGTCTTTTTATACAGGATCGACAAATTATACATTTGGAGAGAAGAAAGCGATGCCTGGATCATGATCAAGAAACAAACAAAGTTTTCGTCACCCCATGTCATCATGGTGAAATATCACAACAATTTAAATTTTACAAAGAAGAAATCCGCTGATAACACCTCATTGCTTAATTTTTATGTGTAGAAAATATAAATTTGAAACTGTGTTGTAAGATGGGTTGAACAGGAACAAGAATGTGAAGAAAATATGTTGATAAAACAAAATATATTTCAGGAATTATGCGAATGGAAAGGGTCTGCATCTTTCCCCAAGTTAAACTATGTGTCTAAGCCTATTTTCAATTGTTGTTACTTTTCGCTTTGATGTTCCTGTTCACCCCGTTTTACAGTAATTACTTTGCCTATACTTTTTTTTACAACACATTCTACTTTTTAGTGTGCTCTTCCAAACTGTAATTATACGTTTGCTTTTGTAAATACGATGTAAGTAAACTTAATCATGTATTTATATATATTTCTTTGTATTTTGTATATCAATGATGGACTTCATTATGAATCGAGCGTTTGTCATCTGTTCTTAATTTCATAGAATTCAACAAATAGAATGGAAGGTAGAATTAAATCAAATTAAATTCAGTGTTCTTGCCATTGCAGAGAAAATTAGAGTAAAGGTTCTATTCTAGAGTAAATTAACATTCCTCAGACAATGCAACTTTTCGACAATGATAAACTGATATTATGTTACTTTATTCTATCATCAGCGTTGGCAACAAAGCTGCAAGGAAAATAGGGCTTAATTTTAATTACGTATTAAACATTTGTTTCACAGCGAGCTATTGGAGTGTTTATTGCACAATAAAAATAACAACTTGAAATCAGAGCTGAAATAAATTTGTATTCGGAAATTTCTATTTCTTGCTACCCTATACTAGAATATGCCTACCCTAAACTTTACCTTTAAGCAAGTTCCCTTAATTTTAAATTAACAAATTGCACACATTACTCCACATGTAATATACCGCTTCAAAAAAGACAAGGTGACTCCAATGCAATCCAATGTCCTGTAACAAAATAAATGGGACTTCAGAAGTTTCTTAAATTTGTCAACAGATGAAGCAGTCTTCACAATTCAGTAGCCGGTTCCACATTTTGATGCAATCATGCAACCCATGAAAAAGACATTTCTCCTGCACGTTTTTTTAGAGAGAAGTTGAGTAAGCCAGACAGACGATGATGAGCTTGTATGTCGGACCCGAGAGGTTCATTTACGACCTTAATACTATTTAAAAAAAAAGGTATGCTGCCGAATTGACATCTTCTATACAATCAATAAAATCATTCCTCTATTTCATCGAAGTATGTTTGACTGATACATTAACAGATGTAATAGACTAACTGCACTTTACATGAATTGTGAATTGAACATCTTTGTTTTATAAATACAATATTATATTGTGAAATAAAACCATTGCTGCTGCTTTTGTAAACACTGTATTGTTTTTCTCTTATTTTTGTACACTGTGCAGAAAGCCATCTTCATTTCCTATCATCTCATCTCTCTCTCTCTCTCTCCGTACTTTGGTCTTTATCTTCTCTTTCTCTTTCTGTTCCTTTCCCGTAAATCTACATAATTTGAGGAAACATTCAAAATGTTTACAAAATAAAAGGAAGAAAAGTCAGACATTCATTTCATGCGATTACCAACATTTAATGAAATAGATTTCAAAAATGGCTCAAATTATGGTAGAATTCATTTTGTACAGTTTACATTAGTTTTCTTTCTCATACACAATTTGTACAACCGCCATGAAAAGATGGCTCCCAAAAATCAGGAAATTAACTTCTGCTTTCGAAACAAAAGAATTAAACATTAAAAAAAGAATATAGATTAATATATTAACATCATCACTTGAGCAGTTACCAACAATCCCCTAGTACAAGAATGTAAACATTTTCCTAACTATAAAATGTTATTTGTAGAAATGTTATGGCTTAAAATGTAGAAACGTTATGGCTTAAAAACTTCAATACAGATTATTCTTGTTTAAATTCTAATGATCAGTTTTTGAAAATAAACTTTGCTTAATACATATATATATATATATATATGCAACTTCACTGGATATAACACCCCCCACCATATCAATTATTACCAATTATTACATCAAGTTTATGATACTGTTTCAGATAAAATGGCTATAAAGAGGCTCTCATGTAAAAGTCATTAAGCTTTTGTCTTGCCCTTCGGATCTCGTAACATACCCAGAACATATTCTGCAATGAAATATATAATAAAAGGTCACAATATGTTCATACCAGCAAATTCATTGCACAACTTGATATTCCTATATAGCTTGAGCCTTGTGCACATGTAATGCAATAAACTGCTGAACAGAAAATGCTGTGGCAAAATAAAATGACATAAGCATTAGCATATTATATTTCATTTTTCTGTACCTCACATAAGAACAGATAAGTAAGTACACTAAAAGGGTCCTTAGTTTTGCGCAGCTATTGTAAGTTAACCTCAAATTTCCCTTCACTATAAACACTTAAAATACTTTAATTATGTTACACCATTATAAGAAATCCTTGGGAAAAAACACGGACCCCATGGAGAAAGAAATCATAACCTATGCTGGCTACAAGGACATCAATGAACAGGTCTCTTGAACTGATACAAAGTATAGATAAATGCAAAATGTGTCATACCGGTATTTGTTATTTTAAAGTGTTGATACTTGGAAATATTCTGTTCTGATATATCTAAAATACCCAACCGTGGAAAAACAGGACATTTAGGTGAAATGTTTAAAAAGCATGTAAGACATCATTATAATAATAATAATTTTTGGCTTTTATATAGCGCTTAATACAATGTCTCTAAGCGCTTTACAAATATACTTTTACCCCGGTCATTGGATTCAGTGCTTACAACCAGTACTATAAAATTATGCTTAATTGATAATGACACTTCAATCATATTTGGCACACTAAACATAATTATTTGTACAGTTCATCACATCTTTTTTTAGATTAAATACAATGGCTTTGCAGAAAGCAAGAAAAATCAACCCTTCTGAAAGGTTGCCATTGTTTGTTGTAGTTACATTCAATAAAATATTTTGTAGAGCATTCTTTTTATCAAAAATACAAAAATTGAACATTCTGATTTTAATAATTCTATACCTTAATATTTGTGCTGTTGTGATTTTTAAACCCAAAATATGAAGTGGATCATTTTTGTGTGACCACGACATATAAAAACAAACAATAGATATGTGATTAATCTATTTACTGTCCTTCAATGACATAACACTGGTGGAAATATTCAACAATATTATCATGATAGTTCAAAGTCACTTTAGAAGCAATACATTTATTAAAGGACAAATGTCAAGCATACAGATTCTTAAGCAATTATATCTAATTGGAAAAAAACAAATTGTTGAGAAGATAAGGTTCTGCATAGTTCACACATTTTTGTTCTATTATACATACAAGGCTATCACTTTAAATGAAAAAATAATGCTGATTCTTTAAAATTTCACATCACAATTCTATCCATAAATATTAGAATGAGATACAACTACCAATCATTTCCCCTCAATCATAAATAAATAAATAACAGGGGAGGGGTTCATAGGGAATCAAACTACAGCAAACATCATTCTAAATTATTATTGAATGACATCTGTCTTTCACTATCAACATCAGCTGCATCAGTGGAAACTTTTTAATAGATTTGTTTTTTAAATGGAGTGTATTCCCGAGGATCAGCTAGAAAAAAAAAAAAAAAATTATGGTTATCATTGCATTTACTGAAGTAATACAAGTTTCAAATACCATAGATGCTCCTAGACCCTATCAATCAATACACATCTGGTCTGGCCACAACAACGGCAACCTTTTCTCACTTATTCTTTCGACTTTCTTCCATTCCACATGTAAATGACTTTCTAAAAGAAAATCCTTGTAGCAATATTTTTTGAGGTGTCATTTGTTTAGTGGTTTTAAACTCATGACTGGAAATGCAAAGATTGTCGGTTCAATCTCTGATGAAACACAAGTTCAAAAGCAAGCCATTTTATCTACATTGCTTCTGTCCATCCCGGTTTTAAATTGGTACCTGTATTTTGAATGGGTTCCTAGTCAGATGTGAAATTGATTGTGATTTTTTTCAGCATAGTGACAAGATGTCTGGTTGGAATGCTCCACAAGGAGTGGAGAAGGTGCACGTGCAGTGTACAGGCAAGCCTGAATCCAATGACCAAGGGGAAAATATTTCTGTGAAGCACTTACAAGACCTTGTGGATGTATTAGGCTCAATTTGATATAAATCCAGAATATAATTATCATCACATCCTACTGTATTGTGGCACGATGTGCCGTTCTATCTCAGCTTTGTAACACTCCAAGAACTGCAGAAAAACAACCCATTGTATAACCCAAAAAGGTTATATAGATATATGTGCATCATATTACAAAACATTTCAATATACTCATAAATGCAATGCTGAAAACTGATGAACATAATGCATAATCCATATTACTGTAGGTATTATTTTACTTAATAACCTGTTCTCTTACTCTCTCCCTAAACATATTAGTCAATTTACCAGATTATGTCATGGCCTCTAATCTATGGCCTTTAAATAAGAATCAAGCCGAAAGTAGGTCAATATGTCAAAATATATTATTATATCAACACATCTCTAAGAAGAAATCATACATTTATAACCTGACAAATTTTCCTTGCTTACATGATTTTACATCATATGAGTAAAAGTAGAGGAAATAAGATCAATTGTTCAATATCCTGGTGCATATATTTCTAAAGATCAGGAACTTTATTTTTACCATGTTCAATTTCACAATTGTTTTTTCTGATACACGAAGAATTTCGATATGAATAAAAATGCCAAATTGATGTACTATTGAGTCGTATTGACATTGCTAACCTCGCAGGGGCATTTTTCAATGCAAGAATAAAGCTAAGATGTACTCTTTATCTTTTCTCTTAATTTGTCCCAACATTATACTATGAAAATTGCTTTTACAAATAATTATGGAGAATCAAAAATTGCATTCACATCAATGCATACTACCAAATAAAGTATAACTGGAAAATGTTGAAATATACCGTATTTGCATACATTTCTTTTTCACCGTTTATCTGATTTGAAATGCCTTGTTCAACAAACCTTGTAAATATGCTGAAGTGAGTATCATGTATTTGTTAGAAAGTCAATATCACCCGGTTCTTTGAACCCTTTATTACCCAGTGATTTCTATAAGACCTGTTGCTCTCCACAGGTCAGGTATTACTCTTTAAAACAATGCTTACAGTGCTTATTCTTCTGCATTTACATTGTATACAGTCTGCAAGGCAAACAAAATATGTTCAAAGGAGCTGAATATATTTTACAGAGTATTTAGATGAAAACAAATTAAACATGACTTGGCAATAACAGTTTGTGATAAAGTTTTGTTCTAGTTAATGGAAAACCCAATAGCGATCTTCAAATAAAATGAAATATGTATTGTATACTAGGAATGTATACTCTGATTGCAACAGTACATAATAACAATATTATTATTAATGTACACCCACATACTTGATAAAATAACATATTATTTTGCCAAGTAGTCTATCATGTACTGGTATATATTCTTGAGAGTGTAATATTACATGCACTGGTTATCGCAAAAGTTTTGATTTTTCCCCGTTAGTGTTGATAATTTATATACTTTAACATGTCAGTGATTCACTTTCAAAGGGGTGTTTGGACTGAAAATTAAAATAAAAATATTTGTAATTTGGTTACAACACTAGATGTTTAATTTTACTTCAGAATGAAACTAAATAAAACCAAATTGGTAGCGTAATAATGCAATAAGTTGTAATCCATTGGTATTGACGACACAATCATAACAACTTATTCTGTATGGTGGGGATTGGAGGAAAAAAGAAAAGGGAAATTCCTTGGAATAATTAACAGACAATTTCTATTAGAGGGCTCAGAACTAGTCAGGGGGTATTTATCTTTTTTTAAAGTAAAAAAGCTGGTCAGAATGTGTAATTTACACCCATACATTTAGTTAAATCTTCAATTTATGAAAAGCTTGATGCATATAATAATCATTCCAATCCAACCTTACAAACTCAATAAACGTTTTTTTGCCACACTCAACCAAGGTGATGTAAATGGGTACCTGGCAGGAATTAATTCCTTGAAATGCTAGAGCGCCGTAGTGGCAGCTGTGCTAAAGCCAGGGTAATAATTGGGAGCACCAGGAGTGTCAAGTCTGACAGACATGAGCGCTATACAAGAACCCACTATTATTATTATTATTTATATTTTTGACATGGAAAATGTAGTTGAGACATGTAGTTTTGCAACAAAACAAACTGCATTAGCAATACCCTATTCATGCAGTGGTTGCAAAATATGCAATGACAAAGTGTCTGGAAGCCGACTAAGTGCTTATGAGGTACTGAAAGCTAGGTGTGTTGTTCTAACTAGTTGCTAATGTAGTTGTGTAGCTACAACCAGTTGCTAATGTTGTTGTGTAGCTACAACTAGTTGCTAATGTTGCAGCTGTGTGGTGTTGTTCTCATTGTAGCCAGAGTTTTAGTCTCAATGCATCCACACCATTGAGATAGTAGCGAAACAGTCTCTTATCTCTTACAAAGCCTAGGTTCTGATACAGACGCAAGGCAGGCTTGTTGGTGATCTCCGTCTCTAGAACCACCTGCAAAAAAAGAAAAGAAAGAAAGAATAAAATAAGGAGAAATACCATTTAATTTTTTTTTAATTTGAATTCCATGTCCTTTCACTAGCAATGATCGTATTATATATAATTATTTATGGTAATTGAATATAATTATTTTTTTGTTTACTTATTATTATATACTTATATACTTACCGGTATTTTTTTTTTTACTTATTAATGATTTAATTTATCCATGTGTTTTTTTACCTTGTTATTTTTTTTGTTATGCATTTTACATTGTAAACTGACTTGTTTAGTCTTCGGACTTTTGAATCAGTACTTGAATAAAACCAAATATCATCATCATCATTAT
Organism: Strongylocentrotus droebachiensis; assembly: GCA_035222895.1. Classification (NCBI taxonomy): domain Eukaryota; kingdom Metazoa; phylum Echinodermata; class Echinoidea; order Camarodonta; family Strongylocentrotidae; genus Strongylocentrotus; species Strongylocentrotus droebachiensis. The sequence goes on from JAVYIG010007296.1 coordinate 94,655, forward strand.
ACAACGCAGTTTCCAACTTGATACTAACTTTATTGTGTAGCATGCATCTTTTTTTCCTTCAAACTTTTTGCAGACACATTTCCTGTTAGCCTACATCAATTCACAGGTAGTTTTTATTCCAATACCATTTATTGGATCTTAATTACATTTGTATGTGATGATAGAAGTGGAATTGTGAGAGAAACAGAGAATATATAATTCATGAGGCAGTTGAAAAGCTAAATGACAGATTTTATCAGCATCATATTTATCTACATAAAGTTGGATAAATGCTCTGAAATACATGTGTACCGGTAATAAAGAACATGTTTGTTAAATTTCAAAAACATTGGACATGATTGGAATGTAATATTACTTTCCATAGACCCTTGCCTGGGTGATCTGGGAGGTGGTATTCAAAGGGTTTAATACTGTTTTCTTCTGTTGAAAAAATACATTATCATGTGCAGGGGCATGAAACGAAACTGCACATCAATGTTCATACAAGGTGATGAAGGCTTTGAATCAAATATGAAATAAAACAAAGCTACATGTAACATTTAAAGTTGGATTAGAGTCTGATTAGGAAAAGAACATGGGGGCGGGGTGGAATTAACCGATTCTCATGCTTTCCACCCCAACCCCATATCCAAATTTAAATGCCAAGAAACACCAAGTCCTATATGTATCACTTACCTCATCACATTCTCCTCTCACCATTGCACGAATTGCTTTCTTGACAAGACTTGATCCTGTAAAACAAAAATATATATTTTGAAAGAAATATATAAGATAGTCTAACTGTACATGATCATAACAAACAGGAAGAACAGTGCCAATAATCAAATAAATTAAACCAACAATAGATTAATGTACAAGTAGTACAATTTCCAAAAGTCATGCCTAACATTGTGCTTCTGATATACATGAAGCAATGTGTTTAATGTAAATTCATTGAATGTGAAGAAAAAAATTCTTAAGACACCGCTAGGAAGATTTGGGATAAACAACCAAAACAAATTAAGCATGTTTGGTAGTGGAGTTATAAAAAATATCAATATGATTTCAATTGGTTTTATGAATAATTATAAAACTTATCACAGCAATGTATCACCATTGTTGCATGAGAGTATAAAGACATACATGTAACAATAAAGGAAAAGTTCATTCCAAATCTCTCAGCACATTTCTTTAATTTTAATCCACCATTAGTCCAGCAACATTTGGTCTGAGCTTTTTGGATTGGGTTGAGACTTTAGGGTTAGGATTAGGTTTATGTTCACAAGTTAGGGTTAGGTTTAGGGCTCGGTTTAGGTTTAATACTTTAAGTTAAGGTTAGGGTTGGGTTAAATATTAGGATTAGGGTGAGGTTTATGGGTATAGGGTTACATATACATGTAGTATTGCCTCAAGATTTGAAGTTAGGAATAATGTAGCAAATTAAACACAGAGCAATTGTCACAGTTAAGTACAATCTTCCAACATACCTAATTTCTTTTTCCTATAATCTTCATCCACTGCTAACATAGCAATGTAGCCTCTTCTGACCATCTTCTTATGTACATCCAGCTTACACACGATAGCTCCAACACAAGTCGAATCACGCATAGCCTAGAACAAAATAAACAAACATTTTATCTATCATTTGTATTATAACATTTTGAAGGTTTTGATTTTTTTTTACATCTTTGGAGATGTTGTAAATTATCTGGATTGCAAAATGAATTATTTCATAATGATGTAGAAAACATTTTAATTTTATTTATTCATTCATTTTTAATCATTTATTTATTTATTTTTGTTCATAGCAGGAAGAATAGATTTGCTATGGTACATGTACAAATAAGAAGATCCCTGAAGCAATGTTCCTAAACTTTAATGTATCCTTTTTCCATAGGGAGAGTTGGGAGACCTCTTTTTAGTTTTCCAAATAATGATGGAGCTTTTACGAGCCAAGCACTGTCTTTTGAAATATGAAGTTGAAGAAATGATAATAGAAGATAAGAACTTCAAGAAGAAATCATATTAAAAAACATATCTCAAAATCATACAAAACAATCATCTCTGAAACAAAAGTAACAAATCTCTCAAACCACTACACAAGTACATGTCAATTTGCAAGAATAGTAGGCCCATTCATGATGGCCTTGAGCATTGGTAATAGGGAGGAAATCATTGTACCTCTACATGTATGTCATTACTGAATCATACAGGTCATACACTATATAGATTAAACTACACTAGAAAGCCATTACAATAGAATAGTACATGCAATACTGTACAGGATTAGGAATGTACTGTACATGACCATGACATGAGCTCAGAGAGTATACAGTACTGTAAGTCCAGCCACTATTTCATTAGACATGTTAAATCTTAGATATACCACAGGCTTGCTAAATTTGTCATGACATTTGTTTATTTGATTAACGAATACTTGAAAGGTGTATAAATAGCAACAATAATAAATCGGAAAGGAAAATGAATACGATTTCCTTCCTCCTTATATTGTAGTTTCAGACAAGATGATATGTGAACTGTCTGTTATCCCTGTTATTCCCTTCTTTTACTAAAATAGTACATTTCCAAATATCACTACTTAGTCGGGATGTACCTGTAAGTCAAATATCCAATTGTGTAGATTTATATAGATTTGTTTTGCATGTAACGCTACATGTATATGCATGGGAAGACTTGGCAAGTTGATTTACATTTCCTTTTGCTCCAAAGCTCAATACATACATACATCTTACATTGATCTCTTCATCATTAAATGACTGTATTCTCTTTTCAAATACAATACAGACTTTCAAAAATGTAATTAATCGAATATGAGTGCTTGATAGACATCTGAAAGCAGATCACACAAATGAGAAGAGACACATCAATTCTGTGCATGGGGACAATGAAGCACGCATTTTATGCAAATGTATGCACACGAATGACGAGGATAGATTGCATGAAGCGACGAGTTTCCAGGTATCATTTCTTTCTTTGACCATATTACATGAATGTGAGAGCAAGAATAGTCTGCATGTACAGCCTCTTTAAAGTTTTTAATACAAATTATTTACACAGTACATGTATGTGATTAAATCTTCCTTTATAATGTATTCATAAAGGATAAATCCACTTTGATATGTTACATTTAAATATACTGCATTACATAATACATTTCAATGCGCTTTTGGCGTTTTAAAAGTTAAATACATTTCAATGCACTTTAGCATCAAAATTGGCTAACTGTAGAGAAACTTGGGCATGAAAACAAGAGAAATAGACGATAGAAAGTACACAAATAAACAGAAGCAGGGGAATAAGTTTCTAAAAAATCTATTAAAGGCAAAGAAAGTATAAAAACATCAAGTTACAATGTTCGAAAATGAGATCAATTGTACACAAATTAGCATCTCTTTTGTTGTGATTTTTGTGAACTAAAATGTTCATAAATTACATACTGTACTGTACATTTCATACATTCCTCTGAAGAATCATTTCATTGTACTCCTACAGGTACGCCAGATACATTATTGGACACATGTTTTTTACACATCCCCACTTTGAACTGATCTCTTCCTTCATCAACAATTACTAAAAATGGAAATGTAATGAACTTTACAGCAGGAATAAGGGGGGGGGGGGGGGGGGTGTTTAAAATGTTGTTAAAAGTTTCTTATATTTAGGGTGCCTTTAAAGGTCGGTCCCCAGACATAAATAATTATAACTGTATGTAATTGATACATGTACATGTACATGTATGAAGTACATGTATGACCATCTGATTGATGTTTTTCATCAAAATAATCAAACTCAATTCATGAAAATCAAAGCTACACAATAAACATGTACATGTACTAAATATTATTATCCAACATTGATATGTCATAACAAATTCAAATTGAAACGAATTTTATATCAATTTTTTTAGAAGCTTTTTATAAGCACTGCCATGTAAACAATGCTGCTTGTACATGGCCATATACATGTACAGGTAGAGTACTATGCACAGAAATTGCAGAATACTACATTTCTCAATTGTTAGTCAGTAGTTTTGCTTCAAGTTTTTGGACAATGTATGTACACTGTATACCGGTACATTACATGATTTATGTCAGTTGTAATACTTGGTATTTTTCTTCTAATCACAAACACTGCCTTTGTTTGTATCATCACAAAAAATATGAATATAACTTATGCAAACTGGATAAATAATACATCTCCTGCAAGAAGGCTGCTACTGCCATTGACAATACACAGTAGTTACAGCCCTCTTGCAGGCAGTCAAGAGTCAAGAGACTCAAGAAATGTACAGAACTCTTCTACGAACTGTAAAAAAATACCTGTACACATTATACATTTCCTTCATGTAATTCAAACCCATTAGTTATAGCCTTAAATTTAATTACATGTACACAATGTACTGTATGTAGATCATGGATTATATACGTAAGAACTGGAGGAAATGGCACAATAGAATATGTTGATGTTTACAAATTTTTGACCCTAAAAGCACTATAACCAACCAAATATTAATACAGTATAATTGTTGACCTTGTCCAAATTTACAAATACAGTATCCACCAACTTTGATCCTTGTTGTAAACTGAATACCATGTGGCAATTACAGATCTATCATATTTTGAAGGGTTACCGGTAAGTGTTTATATTATTTCAAAGATTGAATTCATATTTTCATTAAAAAATCTGCTTGATTATTACAAATATTGCTAAATTGTGCGAAATAAGATATATGAAATTTGTAGATGCACGGTTGCATAAATTATAGTATTTCATCCATAATTTTAGTTCTGAATTGGTCAATTGAAGAACACAATACTTTCAATACTTGCCAAAAGGTTATTGCTTGCTGTTTTAATGGTGCTGTTTTCAATTGAAAATGTGGCATGAAACTTGCCCTAATTATTCTCTAACTTTATTTTTTTTAATTAATATTTGATTTGATATTTGTATTCTTTTCAATCTTAGTGCTTCTGATGAAATAACTATTTTGTATCATGCACTTTCAATGTTCAATACCACCTGCACCAGAGAGGACCAGTCCCTCAGAGGGGACCTGCTTGCTTACCAACAAGCATTTATGCTTTCTTAGCAGTCGAGTAAATAACGATCACTACTACTACTCGCAAAATTTGACCATAGGACTTCAATTACAGCAATACAGGTATGAATAAAATATTTCGATGAAATCAAGGTATTAAACATATTGATAAAAGATGGAATGTGGATTTAATACTTACCAAAAAGCATAAGTTTGGCCAATTGTGGATGAAATATCTGTAGGTGTATATGGAGTAAGGCTCTGATAAGTCCTTTGTAATCAGTCTTATGATATCAGGCATTTGTAGTTCTGATTCATAGGGTACTAATCTTACACAGCTATCTGAATCATCCAGTGGTATCGTATCAATGTCTTCATCGTTGGGAGGAAGCTTTGTAAGGGCATAGTGGTAGTCTTCATGATAACCAAGAACAAAGTCTGAGAGTGAGGATGGGAGTTCCAAGTCTGCATCATCCTCATCTTCCGAGTTGCACTTTGCATCCGTAAGCGACTCGTCTATATCACCATCCTGACACGCTGCTTCTGAAGGCACATCAACATCCATGTGGGAGTGATCCCTATGGGGTTCTAAGCCATCCTGCACCCCTAATTTCTCAACCATTCGCGTAAGAGCATTTAAAGGTTCACTGATCACATGGTTGTGACTTTGATGGTTAAGATTGAGATGATTGTCTGATTGACAAGTCAACCCTCCTGTCCTCTTTGATTCTTTGGTAGTTGCTTTACTTTCAACTAACTTATCATCAAACTTATCATCAATCTTAAGCCCATCTTCACAAAGTTCATGGATCCCATTACTGCTTGCCTTGTCTTTCCGTCGCCCTTGTCGCTTCTTTCCTTTAGTTTTCTTTGATGAGGTTTGATGATTGATGGTGTCTTCACTATTTTTTAAATGGTTGTTGCCAAAGTTCTCTGCCGCATGTACTCCGTCTTGTCCATTTCTTCTGACCTCTGGAGGACCACTTTTACTTTCTAAGCACACCATGGGGGGTTCTGCTGCAGCTGCCATTGTCTACATGTAGTCTAGTACCTATTCATGATAAAATGAGAAAAGAGTGACAGATCTAAGAATTATTCATCTATGCAACAACACTTTAATAATTTAATTATCATCAGGATGGGGCATTGCTTTAATACAAACCATCCAAAGTAAACATTTGCTGACATCTGGGCATTGAAATGTGTTCAATTATGTTCAAGTGGGATGACATTAACTTTTACTTACATGTATGACAGTCTGTACTCTTGTGAAATGGTGCCCATGTCTTGAGACACTGTCTCAGTCTCATCAGGGGTACCGCAAGGAATTGTCCTCAGCCCGCTCCTCTTCCTGTTTTACAACAATGACCTACCTGACAGTGTCTCTTCCCAATCAACAACCAGATTGTTTGCAGATGACTGTCCCCTCTACCGCATGATTTGCTCTCAAGATGATGCAAACAAAAACTGCAAGAGGATCTCAACTCCCTGCAGCAGTGGGAATCAGACTGGCTGATGACATTTAATCCTCAGAAATGTCAGAGCATCTCAGTCACTAAAAAGAGGACCCCAATCAACATGACATACTCAATCCATGGTCAATCACTGAAAAATATCAGCTCTGCCAAGTATCTTGATATACAACATGAGCTGGAATCACCATATTAGCCTGGTTGCCAAGAAGGCAAACTCCACCCATGCCTTCTTGGCAACCCAACGTGAGCTCCTGCCCAAGAAACATCAAGGTGCTATGCTACAAGGCTCTCCTCAGACCTGTCCTGGAATACAGATGCGAAGTGTGGGACCCCTTCACCATGGATAATATTCGGAAGCTGGAGATGGCGCAACGGCGGTACACCAGGGGAGTGTTTCACAAAGATCCTAAGTAGAACTTAAAGGGATCGTTTAACAATGTTAAATCTGAGATACACGACCCTACATGTTATCAGTGTCTGTGATAAGGTGAAATATTGAAGCCCTAAAAAAATTGCGCTTCAAAACGATCAAGAGGTGCCTCAAAAAAGTAAAAATCTTTGAGTGACTGGTTTTACCATACTCGTTTTCCCCAATAGACTGTAGTGTTATGAAAACCGTCAGGCGAACGGTTTTCAAAAGTTGTAATTCCAATCATAAATATCTTGATAATCAGACAGGCGATCGGCTTGTAAAAGTCATGGGGCTCCTGACTGACCTAAAGGTTTATAATTATCATTGCATCATGAGCTAAATCCAGAATTTTGTTTCAGAATCTGAGACAAAGTTACCGGATCCCTTTAACTCTACATGTAAGTTGGACTGAACAATTATGGAAAGCCATTAGCATTTTTGAAAATATTTTGTAAAAGTTATTTTACAAGACATAAAATGTTGATTCAAATCATTCATATTTTGTATTATCACAGAGATATCATGTTCTTGATGTGGAATTTATAAAAAGTCTAAAATACTTCAATTTTCACTTTTGAATACCGTATATTTTATTTTAAGTCTACAGATGGCTCTCCATAATTTTTAAGTCCAACTTAGAGTTAAGTTCGACTTAGGTTCTTTGTGACAGTGAAACACCCCCCTGGTTTACCATACATGTAGGAGACCACCGTCGCAAAAGTAGTGTCACCAACATACTCCTTCGTCTGCAGTGGCCCACCCTTGAAGAAAGGCGAGCTCACTTCAAGCACACATAGGAGCATCATTATCCTGGCTGTGTAGTAAAAGCTGTGCTTTTGATTCTCAACATTTCAAACACTACTGTACAAAACTCAACTGATTTCACTAAAAATCAGTACTTTAGTGACACTTGATGACACCTAAATAGCAGTAAAATACATTTTTTAAAACTTTTGCTAAAAAGAATAATTTAAAAATTCAAATTGTAAGTCTAGCGTCAAACTTTGCTTACAGCTGCATCGACATGATTGTGTAGAGTCTATGCGATATTGTGTGGTGTGTATATTTGTGTATGGGTCTAATAATACCTGCCTCACAGCAATCATGCAGTGCTAGAGGTCAATACGCATTAGCATTGACTCTCTATGCTTTGCTGGAGTGACTTCAAGGTGATACAAGGCTCAACTTGTACCGTGTACTCATCTCCTTGGTTGATTGTACCAGCTGCGCAATACTTCAATCAGTCCTCAACTTCCCTTCGTGGCCATCAAATGAAGGTGCATGTCCCATAATATGCATGACTTGCACTTATCAGATAACCTTTGTTCCTGACATCATCAGACTTTGGAACATGCTTCCTGCAAGTGCAATCGCCTGTACCTCAGTAGCCAGCTTTAAGACTGAGGTGCAGAAAACAAAGTTGCGCTAGGAATAGGATTGCGCCTGTTCTTTTCAACCGCACATACATGTAGATTAGATCTTCCACAGCACTGTACATATATCTGCAAAACGTCAAAAGTATGAAGATACACCGACAACATGGTGGCCTGTACTTCAACAGAAGAAGATGTGGTCTCAGCTCAGCAAAACATAGATCGATCTTTCCACTAGTAGAAGTCCACATTACCATGATTACTAAGGCAATTAACAGTAGGGGGCGCTGGTCCGAGAATAAGGATCTTCCGCACAAACGAGGATCGTCTTCGTAAATGCGGACAGATGCGTCCGCATTTTTACTGACGATTCCGATGTTTGATCTGCGCGTTGGCGATGCGAAAAAAACAGGTTCCGCGATGATTTTCTTGATGCATTTTACATTGACTTTGTACAGAGACTTGCACGTTATGAGCGATAAATTCTCGGAAAGACCGACAACCCATAAAAGTAGACGGTGAGCTGAGGCCTGGGGGTATCTACACAGAATCTGTTTTTTCGCATCGGCATCGCCAGTGCTCGGATTGAGAACCCGAAACCCACAGAGCGCCGAGGATACAAGGATTTCCTCATTTATGCGGACGATCCTTATTCTCGGACCAGCTACTAGAGCTAGCGCCCCTACTGTCACTGATTATTGATTAATTCAGGCATTGATCACTTTTTTTAGTCAATGTTTCATTTTTTTATGATCATTGACCCTAGACCAAGTGAAATTAAGCCCACAACTTATAATCACACTGCACCGCCATTGTAAAGCAAATTCGTGCAAAGCAGCTAGATCTGCGAGGGCAATTGCAATACACAGCGAAACTTCGTAGCGGAGCTGAGCTCCGTCGACCGTCGCCGTTCACTTGACTGGTTGACGGCGGGCGCAGCGCAGGCGAGTTCATGTTCTTGCACTTGCAGTCCCATTCTGAATGAGTGGCGGCTACTAATGACTTTTGTCAGGTATTTTAAGTGTGAAAAATAATTGTTGTTACACTTACCATGAAAAACTTTCTTTTTAGAAATGTTTCAGGATTCTGAGGACCGGTCCCATGAACTATCTACGATGATACGGCAGGCACGGCAACTTGACTCAAATATACTGCAAGACCTTAATTTGCAGAGACGGTTCAGTCAGCTCCACTAGCT
>JAVYIG010007297.1:0-104136 GCA_035222895.1 Strongylocentrotus droebachiensis
ATATAGTAGATTCTATTCTTTGTTTTCATTATGAAATTCATGTTGAGACACAGAGATTTTTGAAAACCAATAAAAAGTTGCAATATTGAGGGCTCAAAGTATTCTGTACCTGTGTATACGGCGCACCCCGACTTTAAAAAAAGTGCGCCTTATACACAGAGATTTACGGTGATGGTTTTGTAAAAAACGACCCCCTGTTTGCAGGGATTAACATCTTGCTAAAGGCCCTTTTACACTTTCACGGATCGCATCACGGATCATCCCGGATCATCGCTCCGGGATCATCCGTGTTATCTCCGGCATTACCGTGTATACACGGGGGAGGCATCCGGCGTGATCCTTGGCGTACCGGCATATCCGGGGGAAAAATTAAGCTTGCTTAATTTTTCATCCCGGAGTTCACGTATGAAACAATCCGTCCTCTTCCCTGTAGGCACCGTGTACCTCCGTGTAGCCGCCGAATACATCCGGGACAGTCCGTGTAGACACCGGGAGGTCCGTATTAACACCGGTTTCATCCGGGTTTGAAATTCTGTATATCAAATGAGCGCCTACAAGCTTTAGTCACTCGTCAACATTCCGGAGATATCCCAATAGACAACGTACACCTCCGTGTAAGGACCGTAAAAGTACCCAGTAGCCTCCTTGCTCTTCCTTGAAATCCGTGTTAGCTCTGTATGCGTTTCCGGCGTGGTCCGCGTTGCTACCTTGTCTGTCCGTGGAGACACCGTACTTGCCCGTGTATACACCCAGTTTGGAACGTATCCACACCGGCATCGAGAAGAAATCGTGGTGTCGCACGCCGGAACACCCCGGATTAAGATCCGGGATGATCCGCGATGCGATCCGTGTAAAAAGTGTAAAAGGGCCTTAAAGGATTGTAGATGCTCTGATGGGGTTTATACCATGAACCTTCATTGAACATACAGTAGTACATGTAGGTCCATGTTTGTACCCTCATTCTTTGAATGAATCTAGACTCTACATGTAAGCACCATATCATGGAACCTCCACATTTTTCTTATAAAAAGTAGAAGTAGCGAGCATACAACTACATGTAGGCTGATATTTTCAGCTGTCTGAATCTATATTATACAAGGCCGTCAAAGCAGAAAATCTAGGCATACACATTGACTACTATGCCCTACATGTGTATGTGTGTATAATTGAGACATATATTTTTTTTAAACTGTAGTTCAGCTAAACCAATGTTTATACTTAGATTAGACATACCTTAGATCTCTGATATACTCTACAATGAAGCTTGAGTTTAATAGCTACATGTACTGTAGCATCATCCAGGTGTACTTTGAATAGCATCCGGTCACTGTTTTATAAAACTCGTTTAATATCAATAACAAGTTACATGTAGATGTACAATAACCGTTATAAAATGAGAGCAATTTTGTCTGTAGAATCAAAGGAGTTTCTAACTCTCTAAAATGACTCTGAAGACAAAAGTTGCATCTTGGGTGAAGCCTAACCCAATAGCTGTGGATGGGGTGTCACGTACAGTCTTAGAAAATCAGACTTTTTCCACTTTTATGACTGTTAAGGGTTTGTGCCTGCATTTTAAGTAACCCATGGTCTTCAGGACATTGGTATTCCGTGTATTAAGTCTATGGGAAGTAGAGTTCTCTGTAGTCAACAGGTTTTATGCAATCCTATTTGCATGAATAGTATGGTTCTGAACTTCTGATGTTGAAGGCTGAGAATAGATGAAGTACGATTGTGCTCCTGGTACAGCACAGTCTCTACTAATACGTAATGATTATCCCAGATCGAGTTGGACGATGCAGGGTTGGCCATATGATTTTGTCATTTCTCTCTCCATTCAGTCATAGAATTGTTGTGTTCTGACTCAGTAGGGAGTTGCGTGGACACGTCAAGATTCCACTAAATTCAAATTAGCCCTACTTTCTCTTTGGTTTGCCACAAGAAATGATGACTTGTTTTGGCTAGAGAACAGTACATCCTGTTCATACTTTATACTTTTGAATATGTGGACGGTTTGAGCTGAAGTGGATCATACCATTTATTTCTATAGGCCTACACTATGATATCATGTACAAATTAAGAACAAACAATGACTTCAAAGATCTATACCGTAATATTTAATAAACAAAAACTTTGCACAAACATTTCAGTGCCTCTTGACTATTTGGTTGCCCCACACTGTGCTCATGTCAAGATTTGCCTACAACATTGAAGATGCAATTCCTCAAACTCTACAAACATAGAGGTCTGAGTACTAATGTACAGTACATGATACAAAAACACACATTGTCCAAAATGTATGTGTAGTCAAACATCTGCATGTACATTTGCATGGAACCGTTTGCATTTCTTTCCAACTAGATTTTGTTTCTAGCACTGTGCTTGAAAAAAAAGGGTTAAAAGGGACTCCTCATTTTGTACTGTAAGTTTAGGACTTCTTGTAGGGAGAAAAGAAGAACTTATTTTCAAAAAAACAAAAATGTTATGAACTTTTTATATTATATAATATTTAGCTTCAATCACATTTTTCCTGTAGCAAATGCCCTTAGACGTTTTGTGATGTGATCCCACACAGAGCTATACAAACTATACACCAAGCAAGGTTTGATCCACTAATGTCTAAGAATATAAAGAGAAACATTGAGAAAGTGAACTAAAGTGCAATTTCCCCATCCATATTGCGTGTAACCTTGCCCATCCAGGCCCATAATGGAAACGGACATTTTTTTTATCTGACTGAATTTCCAATGAAAATAGGGAGAGGAGATGCAAAATGTTGAGTTGTTTGTGTAAACGCATTCCCAAATGGCATTGAGAGGAAGCTCTTGCTGGGCTTGTTGCTGGAATTGATTATTTCCTGTGCACTGGGTAAGTCTTCACCACACATGCCTCAAACTTGATCAGTAGCTCCATTTACACTGCAAGTCAAAACCATTAATTTCCCAAATTATAAATTACAACAACAACAAAATTCAGGAGTGTGACTTTTTGTTTTAATAATGGCAAAAATGTCACCATTTTTTGCAGTATAACTGCTCGCTCTCAAAACAATTGTGAATGATTTTGGTTTTTGGTCACGTGACTATCGTCGCTTCTGTGCTCACTTATGGAGGGTAGTCTCAAGTGGCGTACAAAGTTAATGTATGCACACACCTCCAAGAAAAATCCCTAGAATAATCAAAACATCAACGGTTTCTAATGGGTTTTTCTAGTGGTGTACATGAAAATGGCAGTAAAAAAGTTGATGGTTTTTCCAAATTGTTTTGGGGTAGTGTCAATGAGCCTAATATGTAACTAGTCTCTGCAAACAGACCTTGTTTACACATTGGATAGACATCTAGGCTTGAAACAGAACTGTACTGAAAGGTGATGCTGTATCGGTCTCAAGGTAGCCTTTTGACAAGGCCTCGTGACTCTAAGCGGCTGAGATGAGTCTAGATACCCGGAGTGAACGCGCGACCGAGTGACGGAACGTCACGAGGCCTTTTGGAAAGTGGGTTTCACTGCTGCGCATGAATTATTCATAGATACATATTAACATGCCAATACGCCTACTTTGGATTTATTGACCAATCAGAACGGCGATCTCGTACGTAATAGTTCATAGCATGTAGGTCCATGTTCGCACTACGTAGAGTTTACTGTGTGTGTGTGTGTGTGTGTGTGTGTGTGTGATGGATACTACTATGCTGACGTCGTGCGAGGATACGTTCGCTGATTGAACGCTCCATTTTCTGGAGCGAATTCTAGTCGGAAACAAGGGTTAACATAAGAAATCCAAATCAGATTGATAAAGGCCACTAGGATGGGCTCCTCGCTCTCGCGTTCACTTGGGTTTTCGCGATTAGTCTCGTTTTAGTCGCTCAGCGTCTATCAGACAAGTGGCCTTGTTTAAAGGCTAGTCTCAAGGTTGATTATGTTTAAACTCAATTGATTGATTCAGTGAAAATGTTTTTTCTTGGTTTAAAACATGATGTAGTTTCTGTGAAGTAAATAAAATATATATTTGCATTTAATCCCATTTTACCAGAGACTATCAAAAGTCTGAAAATGAAGTGCCTACATGTGTATTGGCCTGTTCAGACTTGTATAGACATTTATATGAATCAGCTTCAAAATAATTATTGTAGCAATAGGGATGTTCCCACTGGACAACAACATTGTTGAAAAAAAAGATGTTGTACATGTACATGTACATGTACAGTACATGTACGGTAATAAAGAAACTAGTTTTGAAGAAGGTCAGTTGACATACACTGTACATGTACAGCTGGCCAATCATCAGTGCAAATGCAGGGTACATGTAGGTACCCGGTATACAATTTTCGCACCATATAACGTTCAGACTAGGGCTTGACCCTATTTCTTTTCAATATAAAGATTTTGTTCGTAATGATGCTCAAATGTATGCGTTTCGTTCTATGTTTTCCTAAATGTATACAGCGTTTCTTTGTACAATGTTCAGACTACCGGTAGTAGAAAACTAATTTACTTTACTGAATAGCTATACGACTTTCGAAGTTCAGTAGTGTGAATGTGTGGTATAGAGAAAACCCAATCTTGGGGGAGGGAGGGAGGGGGGGGGGGGGTGGGGTGTTCCACAAGGGACTATACTAGGAACCGTTTTCCATGTACATCTGTGGACTGATTTCGCTTCATGAATTGTTGACTTCTCATCAAAATGTAATTACAATAATCCAGGTAAATGCCTGGTGTCACTAGACATGAAAAGATCATTCTAAATGCGCCTGGAGTTACCCTTATTGACTTAGTTCTAATTAGAACCTACTATACAAGTTTCAGTTTGAGTTGACGGAAACCCTAACTGTTCTCACAAAACATTTTGCGTATTACATTTACATTAAAGACTCAACAGTCGACTATACGTACATGTAGAGCTCTACAAAAGAAATGTGTTGCTTGTAAACATGTTTACAAGTCTTCATGTACAGTACAGTGTATGGGGTCTGAAGTTCAACTCTAACGGTGAGAGAGCTCCCCTAGGGTACTCTCAGGTGAATGTCAAGCTAGTTATGGAGTGAAATCACACTGCTTGAGATTCTGGTGGGTGAGGAAAAAACACATCAAAATGCATTCTCAAAATACAGTTGATACTTTGTTTTCTTCCATCTCCTGTTTTATTTAGTAGGTATTTTATTTTCTGAAAACGAGAAGGAGGGGGATTCCATTTAATATTTTCTGTGGAGGCTAATATAGAAATGATATTGGGTCAGTTTCAACACAAATGTTTTTGCTTGAAAATCTTTAATTTGTAGTCACAGAGGCTGAAAATAAGGTGGAATTGTGTGTTTTTAATTTTTTTCCTCTCAATTCAAATTTTCTAGATGTCCCCAGCTTGTTATTTATTATACTTTCAGAACAAAAGTAATACAAAATGGGGTGGGGTAAAAAAGAAAAAGAACAGGGGACGAGAATCTGGAAAATTAATTTTTTGTTAGGCCTGATATCATTGTCTCGAAGTCTGCCTGGATTTGCATAACAAGATGTTTAAAGCCTACAGTACATTGAACCATCTTATCCTTCCACAGTGAAGCGTATGTAAATTTACATGTATAGAATGATGACATCAACGAGTCCAAATTTAATGTGTGTTCTTTTTAATGTAAGCCAGTTTGACATCTTTAAGTTTTGAGCAGTTGGCAAGTTTGGAGAACCTGAATTTTAATCATTTCCTTGTGCTACTATGTACTAGCATAATTTTTTTTTTTTTTTTTGATTTGATTTGATTTATTTATTTCTGTTTGATTTTCTTTTTCTTTTGCAGTTTTACAAATATATAACAAACAAAACATTGCAAATTCATATTTCAAAAGAATATAATGTAGACAAAAGTAAGGCTGGCTGTAATTAATCAAAAACATCAAACAGGAGGGTTGACAAAGTACATGTTATTAAAAGCAAAGCTTGATAGCATGACTACCCTCAATGGATACTTTATAATACAAATATGGAGGAAAATATATTGGTAAAAGAGAGAGATATTGGGAAAGAAAGAGAGCAAAAAAGAAAAAGAAAAGAAAGAGGGAGTGTACATCAAGGTTTACATCAAGGATGTACGTGTATGTGGTAGTTGGATTTCAATTTGATATACTGTATGAAAATAAAAAAGAAGATGCACATTTCTACTTATTCTTCTAATTCTCTGTCTGTTAACAGTTCAAATCGCGGCCGCCGTTTATGTTGTTGAAAGTATCGTTTCAATTTCGATATCAATAGCGCATCGAACAGATATATCGTTCATGCGTCAGTAAAATAAATTGTCTGACCGCATTTGGCTCTTAACCAATCAGATTGCAGGGATTTCCAAACCCATTCTATAAACAGGCCGATCTGTAGGCCTACATGTACATGTACATGTATACATTTACATGATTATGCTTTATGTAGATGTTATTAATAATGGAAGGCTTACCCAGCTGTTCTCTCTGTTGGCTAATGTACATGTAGGCCTATGTTGGCCTACCTAGTTAGTCAAAGTTATTGGTTCGGGTTTATTACATGTAAATCAGTATTAAAAGGTAAAACCTTCGAGCTGAACTTGTGTGGTATGATTTAACCATGAGAAGGCATAGTTGGATTTGATAATAAATGTCCTGACATCGGTGAGCTCTACATGACACGGGAAATGTGATCTAGAGTGCCAACTCAGGCCAGGTTTGGTTCTATAATGATGGTCAATCTGTGCTAAAAGATCGACAGATAGATCTGGTTACGCCTCTATCTTGATGCATTTACATGAACACGTAAATGTAGGTCACCAAATCAAATTGAATTTTCTCAAACTAGTGGTGATTACATGCTCCTGAAACTCGGGAGGCCTGCATGTTGGATATACTGCATGTTCACGCAGGGTATATTTTGATTGTTGTGGCCCCCTTTATCTTTTTATTTATTGCTGTATTAATTAATTACTAATTCACATACAATGTACATGTAGTTGGAACTAAATGAATGATTTTTTTCTGATTTTGATAGGAGGAAGAGTTCTACATGTACATGTACATGTTATGTACTGTACAAAACAACCATCATTGTGTATACCGTTAATGAAATTTTAGTTTTCAAATACAAAGGGGGTGGGGGGACAATTAGCCCAGTCTCCCCTATGCCTCCCTCCTTACTAAATGTCTCCAAGATAGAACACCACAGGAGGTGTGGGTTGGGTTAGTGGACAACTTTCTGTTTCCACTGATGAACCGACTGTGACGACTCCGGAGTCTGGCTCTGTTGCTGTGCTAGACAGCCAATAATACCACGGAGGTACTGTACTTCCTTGATAATACTTGTACATGTATGCATACTTTACATGAATGTATATATTTTTTAGGTCTTCATGTCAGTCCCGTAACAATACCAGAATGTGTCTAGGTAACTACAGACTGTAATCATTATTTTTCTTTCATGCAGTACAACATCACTGCTGGAGAACACATGTACATGTAGGCCTTCAACATTATCTGTAATACTCCATGTACTGTAGACCCACAATCAGACTCAAAGTGACCCTATGAACCTTATGAACTTGGGTTATCTCTCTCACATGGGTTTGCCTGGGTTGCCTGCCTGCCTGTCTGTCTGCAGACAGAACGCAGCTAGCTCAGAGCTAGGCTAAGATATGGGGCTTGAAAACGAGATGTTGACATGTTTGGCTGGTCAACCAGATGATGATTTTCCCAGTAGAGTGAGTGAGTGTGGCAAAGTTCTTTTCCCTAGATGCTCCAACAGTTCCACCCATATATGCTGTAACTAGTCCCTAATATAAACTAGTGTTATTTTGTGTTGAAATTGAAGTACTGTATGTCAATGCTATGACACAATGTGTATGTGTGTGTGGGGGGGGGGGGTTGGTGAAGAATGCAAAGAGAGAGAGAGAGAGAGAGAGAGAGAGGGGGGGGGGGGAGGGAGGGAGGGAAGGAAACATCCCACCCTCTCCCCTCACTCTATTGTCTTGTTCTTTGGCATTTAAAGCACCAAATATTTTCTTTTATTATATAAAAAATGCTTTATTTAGGAAGAGGAAGTAAAACACAGATCAGCGCGGAACCCCAACCCCCACTACCCAGTGCCCTTTTAATGGCTGGATCCATGCTACACCACTATCTATACTGTACATGTACATGTATGTCTAGGCCTTCATTTACCGGTACTATGTTTAAGCAGTTGCCTGATGGACAACTTTCAAAATTGTGTAGGTTCTAAATTCTAAATTTACTGGATGCACCATTCAGGTAAACAACATTGTCAGAATATTGTTATATTCAATACATGCACTTTTTTAATGCATGTAAATGTAATCCCAACTTATCTTTTCAACTGGAAAACTTAATCTTGCATTTAATTGTAAAACAGAACTTGTATCTGCATTGCTTTCTTAGCTAAGATGAAGCCATGGGAACTGTCGATGGAATCCTAACGAAAGTGAAAGAAGAGCTGAAGAAAATGATACATCAAAGAAATCAGAAATACAACAAATAGACAAACAAACAAATGAAAATATAAGAGGAATTTCAGAGATTGTTTATTTTGTTTTTACAGTTTTACAATCTTACTGATACATGTTGATGTTTCTATATATCTATGCCTTCAGAGTAAGACTAAGAATTCCAAGTTGACCTGCATATCATCGGCTGACAAATGAGCCATGGCTCAATGAAATTATGATAAAATAATATTATCCATGCTCTAAGGTTGTGAATGAGAAGAACTCTTCAGGAGATGTTTATTGTGATGTTCTTAACATTGATTAGAAATTATATGTAAATCTTAAAAAAATAAACATGTACAGGTGCATGTAAATACTGTATTATGTTTAATTAGTTCATGAGCAAATAAAAGCTGTAGTCAGTGCAGTATAAATGCTCGCTCCCAAGCATTTTTGAAAGCTGTTAGTGTTACTCCGCGGATTTCTGCGGTTTTAGAAATTTGGAGAACAAAAAGGACCGTAAGTTGTCTTGCTGTATACACTACCTGCCCGGTTTAGGTACAGTAAGAATCCATTGTCGGAGATGAGTATACGTAGCAGACAGAATGGTAGCAAGAGGGAAGCATACATAAGGTGTTGTTAGGTAGGGCAACCAGGTGGCCCGAATTCACAAAGGAGGTTTGTCGACAAACCTAGGTTTATGTGCGTCATATGATGCGTTTCGACACCTTTTTACAAACCAGTCACAGTGAAAAAAATACATGGGGGCTTGGGGCGAATTTGCCCCCGAAATGCCCAAAAGAGCCCCCCGTAAATTTGCATAGAGTTCAATGCAAAACAAATGTTAGAGTGTTATTTTTATGCAGGCAAGCTTGAAAAGTAGCCCCCGAAAAATAAATATTAATTTTTTCCCTGACCAGTCATATGCCACGTTTTTACAAACCAGGTTTGTAAAAAACGCTTTGAAATGCGTCATATGAAGCACATAAACCTAGGTTTGTCGACAAACCTCCTTTGTGAATTTGGGCCATAATGTTTGTCCTACGTAGCAACAACTAATGTACAGTATGCATTTCACATTGTGACTATTGATTTTTTGTGAAATGAGATAACTTGTAGTGAGGCACTTAGACTTTTGCATTAACTGTTATTACATTACAAATATGGCCTTTTACTGATGATCACAAATAAACCTAAAGCTACTTGTACACGGGTGCTTTTTAGATCTTCTCGGAATGTAATTCTACATCGAGAAAAACTAGTTTGAAGGGATTCTACATTGTTGAGTTGTTTAATGTTCATTGAGACATGCGAAATGTTTCAATAAACAAAGGAAAAATTTCCGGAAATTTCATTCTGTAATAAAAGCTCATCTCTGGGAACCAACATGATATTTGCTCTTGTGTCAGATGCCTACAGTACGTGTTGCTTGATATTCCATTTTCTTTCACTGTTTGTCGCTCTGCTATATATGTATTCCAAAAAAATTGTTGGAATTTTTTTCCCTGTCATAATACCTGAACTCAAGATTATATGTGAGCTCTCTTTCGAACAACCTTTTAAAACTTGGGGTAAAATATTCATGACATGCAGTTCCAGTGTGAGGAGAGATATGTACATATAGGATTCATGAGCATGAGCATGAGCGAGAAGCTCCTTTGCCTTCGCATGAACAGATACATGTACAACTGTACATGTAGGCTATATTGCTCACCCCTCTATTCAAAATGTGTGGGAAGCGATCAGGTTTATGCTAAAACTGTCCTTAATACAATATAAATGTTGGGTGAAGAAGAAAACATAAAAAATACAACAAAAAAAGATTTTTTTTTTTAAATCCAAGGCTCAACAATGGCCATGTACTGTGAATCATATTGTTTTTATATCTTAACCCAAAAAGGGTTCAGGCCCGATTTAGTTCTGGGCAATTGCTCCTTTTGTTCCACATCGCACATCATGCTACCTTTCATACCTGCACTCGCATCCACCATGTTCATTATTTCCTTTGGTTGCACACAAGATAATGTCATGCTTTCTCATATTTTCCCACCATCCTGTTATTGAAGCATACAAGACATCCACCAGGAGACGTCTCAACAGGTCTGCTTCAGATTGTACAAATATTGTTTACTGAGAATAAACTTCTGGTCCAGACTTTAATAGGCTGGAATCAACCCTCCTCCTAGTGGGTTGAGAAGTCTGCATGAATGCGGAACTGATGTTGATACTGTTCATATGAGCTTTTAGATTCAGAATGAGTCCAAACTCAGTCCTCCTTTACCCCCTAAAGCTCCTGTCACATAGTAGCGAATAGAGCTAACTTATACCAAGCATACACTCAAATACGCTCAAATGCTTAGCCAAAATCTGTATATTTGTGAACGCCCTGGCATATAAAACGAAAATGAATGCTTGTTGCATAAAAAGCGTCCACAGTATGGATTGACAGCACATTCATAGAGTCCGTCCAACGACCTGTAAATGCCCAATGTATGCCTAGCGTGCTGCGACCTGGCACGTGACGTGTCTTGGCTGACCCACACTTCACCAAGTTACCTCAGACAAATAACATCTCCAGGGAGGGGGGGGGGGGATGATGTCAGATGCCATTTAAGGGGGGAGGGGTAGGGGTGGTTGAACTTGATGGGGAAAAAGCCCCACTTTTTTTAGTGCTCACTATTACCCCTGATTATATGTCCTATTATTTGTGTCTGGTAGTTTTTAATAGTGCATTGCATTTTGATGAAGTAGGTGCATTCAAGTTTATTATTTTTGTGGATGCGTATTGCAGATTCCATAATATTATCAAGAACATAAAGTTAAACCAGGGAGGTGAGACAGGCCTAATTATTCCTCACATGTGATTACACAAGACGTACATGTAATATTTGTGTATACGGTATGTCTTTTTTTATCCTACTGTACAGTTTTTGTAAGTGTTGCTTGTTTTCAATCCACATAAGTGATTGCAGAGATCTACATGAGCCCACACATATTCCACAATCCCTTCCCTAGCACACAGCTGATATGTTCTCACAGGACCGTCGTAGTTTAATCTTGAGTTTTCAAAACCTCAAAGTTAAAACAATGGTCCACTAAAAACAACGACAAGAGGGTTCACATGGCACATAACTTTGAGTATAAGATCTCTGTACCACCCCCTTCCCCTCCCCTCCCCTCCCTTCCCCTTCCCCTCTCCCTTCCCCTCCTCCCCTCCCCCTTCCCCTCCTCCCCTCCCCCTTCCCCTCCTCCCCCTCCCCCTTCCCCTCCTCCTCCTCCTCCCCCTTCCCCTCCTCTTCCCTTCCCCTCCTCCCCCTCCTCCCCTTTCCCCCCAGCTGCTCATAGTTATTATGCTAAACATGAACATTGCTTGTTGTTTGTGACATCAAGTAAAGTTACCGTTTTAAAACCACAAGTGTGTCTGCACAGTCCCTACATGAACACGTAAGCACAAATTAATTTTGTTACAAACCAGACTGCCATGTGAACCTAACTTGAGCTGCATGCCTAGATTTGTTGTTTACCATCTTGAGCTTACCGCAATCCCCAGTGGCCTACTTAACAAGGCTATTTACATATATTACATTTAATTGCTATCTGCTCGACATCAGGTTATTAGCACTTTAACTGCTTTGTGGAAATTAAGGAGATGTTATTGATCGAGCTGCCTGCCTGGCCACATACATGTAATACTTGGCCAGGCCGCCATTTGGCCACTTAAGGTCATTTAGAGATGGGGCTACTGAAGGGCTTATTTTATGCTCGACTAAGGAGTTAACAGAATGAATTCACTTAAAGAAATGGAAAGGTGTCAAAGCTAGGAAAGACAAAGGGAGCTGATTTGTAATTTGGATAGGGTGTTTGTTTTGTAAACAATTTTTGTAATATACAGTACTATAAAAGTAGAGCTACATTTGCTGCTCATCAGTCTCTTTTGGATGTGAAATTGCTAAAAAGGTTAGTGATATTGGAAGATGTACATTATAAGAGCATCATTTATTATTGTCTGTGCTGAATATTCATCCATCAATAAACATTCTCAGTTTATTTTTTCTCATTAGGATTACATGTAGGAACTTTTCTTCCTACAGTGTACATGATATGTCACTTCCTTCTTCCGGTATATGATACTTGTCTCTGATTATAGACAATGTGTTTGAGTGCATATCAGCATTCAGAGTTGGAGATTTGGAGATCAAACTTTTTCTGGCCCTAGAGACAATTGCCACTGGCATCCCTAATTTGTGAAATGAGCAAACCTATTGCAATACCATGTACATGTAATGCTGTTTTGTCCAAGAGGAGGTCCTTGCTAGCACTACGGGAAGATCTGAAAGACACACTGGGCTATAAAATGAAACCATGTACATTCAAATAGAATCTGAATTGATACCAAATAAGACCAAAACATTCAGGCCAATGGCAGCCTGAAATCAAGAAGGCTTCCCCATCCCCTCAACCTGATGAGAGAGATGAGGGAAAGCAAAATGTAAACCTCTTTTTATGTTTTATTAACCTACATTCTTCTTGCACAAGGATGAAATACTTCTCTACCAAGGCATCAGTTACATCAGCTTTGTTCGGGATGTGAAAAGAAAAAAAAAGAAAAAAATTTAGCTTTTCTCTTTCATTTAGAGAGAAGGGTTGATAAAGTGATTATTTTTTTTAGATTTTTCATTTCTTGTATTCCTATGTTGAAGAATATTTCATTGTAAAATGGTAAGCAGTTTACCTAGCCTCTAATGTATAATATTTGGTAAATTGGTACGGGGCATTTCTGTGTAAAATTGGCCGAAAATGGGCAATTGAATAACAAATAATGACAATAATAATAGCACGACAAGCAGTTTGAAATATTTTGTATTGATTTCTGTTTTTATTCACCTGAGCTATTGCTTCTTTAATTATTTGATTTGTTTTAGCAGTCTACAGTGTTTGTTAATGTCTGTGATTAGAAATAGCCAAGTGCTAGAAGCTTTTATTCATCTGAGTCTGACCTAGCTCTGCCATCCATACTTTCCTGGTTTTGATTGAACTCACACAGTACTCTTATTAGTGTTGTTATTTTGTAACTTTAGAGAATATTGGTTAGTACATGGATATTTGTGACTTTTCAGTTCACCCCCTAGCTATCTGTATACTGTATGTTGGCTTTACATGTATGTATTGGTCCCCTAGAGGGAGATGGTTTATACAGTTACCAGGATGATGCACTTAGTGAGATTGCATTTGAAGCTTGTCTCCATCTTTCTCACACTTATTTATTTTCTTTCTTTCTGGCACAAAAATAGTATCAAGCACTTAGCGAAAAACCTCAGTGGGTACCCATGGATGGGCTCAGAACTACTCCATCTTAACAGAGTAAACAGAGAGAAAGAAAATGAAGGACAAACATTTCTTGGATGTACGCTGTACAAAGTAAAAGAAAAGGAAAGAAATTGAGAGAGAGAGAGAGATAGAGGATGAGAAAGGGGAGGGGGGCTCCCCCCTGGTGGAGGATAAGTTCGAACATAATCCCCTTTATTGATATAAGAAAATTGGGAGAGCAGAGGTAGAGAAAGAGAGAGAAAGAGAGAGAGAAAGGAAAAGGAAAGGAGGGGGTGGGAAAATCGATCTGAAAATATGAGAAACTGTTTTACATAATACATTTTTAATGGCAATCCACCCCATGTAGTAAGTTCATTTGTATAAAAGAAGAAGAAGATGATAAACAGAATGCTGAAAGTTTGAAATAAATCGGACGGATAATTATGAATGTTTGAAATATCAGATCACCAAGTCTATGGAATCTCAAATTGGCATGGTAATCAGTGCAATGTGATGTGATCTTGGATAACTTTCCTTTTTGTCTTGTACACAATATCATTAAGTTCCTCTGCCCTCCTCCCCTTGAGGCCCTTCTCAAAATATATTATGGATATCATATTATAAATTATCATAGGTCCTCTAAAGAGAAAAGACCCTCCTGAGTCATAAATTTGAAATAACTTTTAGTCATTTTACGTGGTGGAACAATTGGGGAAAGTTATCTGCCTTTATATACATTTAGACAACCGATTCAGCCAATTTGTAGGGCCGATACCTACATGTACATGTTTATGTATAGCGATTACAAATACCAAGATTTCATAATTTTCTCATAATTTCTGATTTCATTCAACCTTTCACAAGTCTACCTCCCTAATTTATTTGCTTTCCTTTAGAGTAACTTGCTATCAAGGTTGGATTTCCCTTAAAAAAATGATTTCAACAGTAATTGATAAATTGCGGCATACACTGTCTGTAAAGGTGGGTTTTTCTGGGTATGTTCGCCTTTTCTGTTCTGTAGACATGTTTCCAGGCTTTAGCATTAGTGTAGGTTATGTGACACATGCGCATATGGCCCACTTTGCAGACATCCATTATACCTGATAAAGTCTGTTAACTGTGCTTCCGAGTTCTGAGAAACGGTTACATTCTGATAGGGGTCGCTTTTCAGGTTAGGTACATGTATATACAATACCCTTACTTTGATTTAAATCCTTTTGTCAAATTGTTAATGAGATTGCTTCGATACTTTAACATGTCATGTTTTCCTACATTGCCTGAACAAGGTTACCTTGAACTTCACTTAGAATTGATATACAATACAATATACAAGCTCAGTGGGTTCACAACCCCTACATGTACATGTATGTACATGAAATGCCTCACCTAATATTCTTGATGCAGTTTCTCATACCAAGTATCAAAGAATGTGGTGGCCAAGAGTAAGCAAACAGTTTTTGACTTTGTTATCTGTGTTTTTCTGAATTATATTTAGGCCTGAGTCGAAACGGGTCCCCGCCCGGGCCCCGACCGTCGAGCTGAAACCCGGTTTTTGGTTTTCGGGTTTCGGGTTTTTCAAAATTAAATTTCACACTGATATTTTGAAATATAGAACTAAAAATATGCAATTCACAAACTTATATTTCAATATAATCAAATAAATATGCTTTAGAAATAAATGGATATTGTTTCAGTTGACGGTAGATGTTTTTATCGCTCTAAAATTGAGGCTGCAAGAAAGCAATCACGCTTCGTGGTACCGATCGAGTGCGTTCAGAAACGGAAGTGGAAATAGATCTATGACCCATGCCACTGAAGACAGAGCGAGAAAGTGCGACACAGAAGACTAAAATGTTGATCAGACTATTGCAATTAAATCGTAATACTAAAGGCATTAATTTAATTGTCAAATTATATCCACAATATAATGGTTTACTCTTGATAGTTTGATGAAGGAAAATAAATTAAAGCTCTTGAAATAACATCGAAGTGCCTTTCGTTCGTTTTAAAAATGCGTGTATAACGGCAATCAGAAGTTACGAGTCAAGCTTGATATGCATGTTTACATCCCTGCACCGTCATCCGACCTGATCGGAACAATAAGCATTGAACCAATTAAAAAACATCACTTAAGACTTTGAGGGACTCCAATTCAACAAAATTACCGTAAAATAGTTATTTGCTTTGACAAATAATACTATAGATATTCATAATATCTTACAGAAATAATGATATTTCATGAGCTACGTACTCGATATCGAGTTCAGCTAGCCATCATTTTGAAATGAGACGTAGTTGTCATGCTTGCAGCGCAGTAGGCTAGCTGTAGACAGAATACGGCAGCTCGCAGAGAGGGAAAAAACACGTAATAGTCACGTGAATATCACGTGATCTCAGGCCCGCGCTTTTTTCCTCTCTCTGCTGCATACTGCCCTCTACAGTCTACTGCATGACAACTACGTCTCATTTCAAAATGATGGCTAGCTGAACTCGATATCGAGTACGTAGCTCATGAAATATCATTATTTCTGTAAGATAATATGAATATCTATAGTATTATTTGTCAAAGCAAATAACTATTTTACGGTAATTTTGTTGAATTGGAGTCCCTCAAAGTCTTAAGTGATGTTTTTTAATCGGTTTAATGCTTATTGTTCCGATCAGGTCGGATGACGGTGTAGGGATGTAAACGTGCATATCAAGCTTGACTCGTAACTTCTGCTTGCCGTTATACACGCATTTTTAGAACGAACGAAAGGCACTTCGATGTTATTTCAAGAGCTTTAATTTATTTTCCTTCCTCAAACTATCAAGGGTAAATCATTATATTGTGGATATAATTTGACAATTAAATTAATGCCTTGAGTATTACGATTTAATTGCAATAGTCTGATCAACATTTTAGTCTTCTGTGTGCACTTTCTTGCTCTGTCTTCAGTGGGTCATAGATCTATTTCCACTTCCGTTTCTGAACGCACTCGATCGGTACCACGAAGCGTGATTCCTTTCTTGCAGCCTCAATTTTAGAGCGATAAAAACACCTACCGTCAACTGAAACGATATCTATTTATTTTTTAAAGCATCTTAATTTAATTCAATTGATTATTTTATTGTTTTGAAAGCAGTAACTGTCCTTTCCGTCGCATTATTAGAACAGCAACTTAGTCTAACTCCCGCCGCTGCATGCACACGATTTTTAGTGTCAGTGCAGTGGTGAAAATTTCGGGTACCCGGTCCCCGCCCGAAATTTTCAAGTCAAACCCGGGTTCGGCAAAACCCGTGATGACTCAGGCCTAAATTTATATTATGCATTTAGAATACTTATGCTTGCATGACCTCACATAATTATCTCTTTCATTAACTCTTGGAGGCTCATTCATACTTATGATTCCTTCTGTTTATTTGTTTTTTTCTTACAGACCATGTACGTTGATTGCCATCTAGACAAGATGTGAACACACTCTCAAGTTGGATGTATTTTTGGCAGATCCTTCATCTTCAGCGGCTGGCAAAACAACAATATCTTCTGTATTCTAGCAGAGCTGTTATTTAAGGACTCTTAGGAATCAGGTAGGGACGAGGGAGGCTTAGTGGACATCCTTTCTGCTCTCTTTCTCGCTGGCCAGAGGATCAGCAGCTAAGATAAGAGATGTCTTTGCAGAAGGAAAACGTCCCCATTCCATGTGGAGTTGAACTGTCCATAGGGGATATTGAGAAATCTGGTTATCTGCGCAAGCTTAAGGTAAGATTTGATTTAGTCCGTAGTTGGTGGGGGGGGGGGGGAGCCAACTTTTGTATAATACATTGTAAGAAATGTGTTGTTAGACTCCATAAATGCATTGTATGTATTGTAATTGTTACAATTTGGGGTTAGTTTTGTTGTGTTTGTACAACAGAACTTGTATAGAGAATTTTAGATTACATGTTGAACATGTATTCAGTAGTAGTATTCAGCATACTTTTCATTATGTAGCCTGTAGGTTCTATCACAAAAGCATTGCATTGCTGTTATTTGCATATGTGTAGGGCAATGAACTCGTACAGCAGGAACTTAAATATAATACATTTGACCTTAAGATGAACTCTGAGTACACTACATGTAGGTTTAACAAAGCTTGACCTACACTGTAAAAATGTACTGTGAAGTGTGACATTGAAGCAATAGGCCTAGCCAAACCAACATTTAGAAAAGGTTTTCTAAAGTCAGGTTTTTCAAATTCCCGGGATCAAATACAGTATGGTAATGTGCCCAAAATGGATAGAGTTTGTGCAGAAATAATTCCTGTCCAATCATAGGTCTAAGTGTCTCAGTCACTCACTCATGTGTTTAATCATCTGTTGACAAAAAAACATTCACTGTCGATATTCATCTTCACCACATACAGGGAGACGATGCATAGTTTAGAGCAACCTACACAGACCGCCCTTTAATCGTGTCTGTATCAAGTGATATCCAGCTTGATTATTAATTAGGACTAAAGCAAGGCCAAAACTTTTCTCCTAAATTGCCCCGAAATAAACTGGTTTATTGAGTTATTCAAATTTATGGATGTTTGTATCCTGGGGACCTAGTGACAAGTTATTTCATTAACCTGTCATTAATGAATGAAATACAATACTAGGAATCCAGTCTGCATAAATTACTTGTTGATATGTTGGGCAATCATAAGGCAAGATGTAAGGTTGTCCATTTAAAAAAAAAATATGCATAAAGTTTGAACTAGTCTATTCTATAATGTTTGTATTTAATAAATAACTATTAGATGTATATTAGTGAAATTGATTTTTTAAAAATAAATTTAGCACAATCTTGTGTGGATGTGCAATCTTCATCGGATACAACCTGAGAAGTCCTATCCATGAATCTTATTCTTAGACACAA
This sequence comes from Strongylocentrotus droebachiensis, assembly GCA_035222895.1. Lineage (NCBI taxonomy): Eukaryota > Metazoa > Echinodermata > Echinoidea > Camarodonta > Strongylocentrotidae > Strongylocentrotus > Strongylocentrotus droebachiensis. The sequence continues at coordinate 18,630 of JAVYIG010007297.1, forward strand.
GTTGAATCACTGAAAACACCTGTCAGTTTGTGATATGAAGCTGCATATGGTACTACACATGTATAGTATCTATTCTTGGCCGTGAATTACATTTACAAGAGTGTCATCATTCATGTAGATTAGATTCTGCTCATCACACTGCGCTGTACACTATGTCAATACATGTGGTGTATGTATACTCTAGTAGAGTATCTGGAAGCAGGAACTTTGGGGCAAATATTTATCATACATGCTCTGCATTTGAAATTCTTGTTTGGGTATCCAGCAAAATTAGATTTGTCAAAATTTACTAGACCTATATTTGCAATTACTGCTGAAATCAAATCAGATTTTTGTCTTCTTCACGGATTGAAGTGGAAGGCCTGCTGTCTGTGTGTACATTTATGTGCCCCTCTCTCTTTCTTCTGTCCTTTTATTGTGTTATTTTTCAATAATGAGATATAGTATACAATTAATGAATTTTAAATCTGAAATGTCCATTAGCATGTGACATTTTGAAAACAAAATATAGCACAATGCTTTGTGGTTTGTCTTTATATGCAAGGGACACATTCTAAAATAAAAGAATAAAAAAAGAACAGTTTACATTAGAGCTACATGTATGTACATTTACATGTACATGTACATGTATATATCCATCTGACTGAAATAACCCCAGAATTCCAAAGTTCTCTTAGCAGACACTTTTTTGGTCTTCTGTTATTAAGACATGCTGCAGGAAGTACCAATTCTGTAGAATTACTTTTTTCATTGTTATTGTTTTCATTTTTAATCCATCCTGCACACTGTAAACAAGTTTTTATATCCCCCCTCCAAAAAAAAAACACCAACAAACTTTCAAGTACTAGTAAGTAGATTTTGACTTGAGAATAAACCTCACACTGGGAAAAAACAGGTTGGAAAAACAGCTAAATTTAGTTTGATTTTTAACACTTACATGTACCTGTATACTCAAACAGGATTTTACTGTTCAGGAAACTGAAGGTTTCACATTTTTATCATTTGTCATGGCATTCACATGCATTATGTACATTTGTATGTAGTCCCGTATACATGTAAGCATTTCTGTGTGCAGTGAATGTGACTTTTAAGATTGAGTCAATTATCTATCTTTAAATGGCTCCAAACCTCATAAATGTAGTTTTAATACACACATTTGATGTACACGTAATTATACATACATTGTACATGTTCAACCTTTCCCTTAATTGCTACCAGACTGCTTTTTTTTTCCTCACACCGTCGTGATTGCAGGTCCTTGCAAAACCAGAACTCAATTTAATTATTAACACTTCTGGAGATGCAAGAGTAAAGACCTCTCTCTTCCTTCTGTTTAATGTTGATGTTTTCCTCTTTCAATCTGATGGTACACTAATGAACAGGATTTATCACAGTGTCCGTATCGTCTGCAGAGATTGTCTGAATACCACGGCTGGTAAACATGTTGTTGACACGTCCACAGCATCCTCTTGAGAAACAACTAATGATTTATCAGGGGGAGCTAGCATGCTATGAATAGGCCAAAGAAGAACTATGTAGGTAATTAGTCTCTTGCTAATGTGTCCGAATGGGAGGATTGGAATGGATGCGGGAAGGAAGGAAGGATGAGAGCAGGTTGAAGGTTTTACATCTTTATAGCATCTCATCATCTTGCTTCAGATCAGCACTTACCCTTAACATGTAGCCAATCAATGACATGCAATTACGTGAGACAAGTAGCCAGCATTCTCAGAGGAACAAGGACAAATGAAGACATTGTCAGGCAGATTGGGCAAGCATCTTAAAGGGATCCGGTAACTTTGTCTCAGATTCTGAAACAAAATTCTGGATTTAGCTCATGATGCAATGAGAATTATAAACCTTTAGGTCAGTCAGGAACCCCATGACTTTTACAAGCCGATCGCCTTTCTGATTATCAAGATATTTATGATTGGAATTACAAATTTTGAAAACCGTTCGCCTGACGGTTTTCATAACACTACAGTCTATTGGGGAAAACGAGTATGGTAAAACCGGTCACTCAAAGGTTTTTACTTTTTTGAGGCACTTCTTGATCATTTTGAAGCGCAATTTTTTTAGGGCTTCAATATTACACCATATCACAGACACTGATAACACGTAGGGCCGTGTATCTCAGATTTAACATTGTTACACGATCCCTTTAATAGTCAATTACTGGTGTTTCAAAATATGCAAGGATTGCAAGCCAATTATTAGGTTTTGAGTGAAAATAAATCGAATTAAACTGCCCATACAGGAAAAGCATATCAGACAGTTTCAACTTTCAAGCTAACACTAATTGTTTGTTAATAAATTTCAAGTTTCATTATGTGTTGTAAAAGATAAATTTGCCTCCTTTGAATTACTTTTATTGGGCTAACTTTAATCAATGTACACATTTACAAAATGAACTTCTGAACTTTTTGAGCTACAACTATATACATGTACATTTTACATGTATCATATGTATTATGCAGTACAGAGAAAGTTAATTGCCAAACATCTTAAAAGTAGGACACGTTCAGTAGGTGTTTGAGTAAGCCTCTAGCTATTTCGCTGGTGTTGTTGTGATTGAATGTAGTTTAAATGGCATCAATCTACCCTGGAAAAGATATTGATAATTATATGCATGTATTTCTATGAAAATTTAAAGGGGTTTCAACGTACAAATATCTAACCTGAAAAAATTATGTAAAGCAGATACGCCAGTCTATTTTTTTTTAAGGACAACAACTTCTTCTATAAAGGGGATATGGGTCAACAAAGAAACAATCTGAATTGAATATTTTTTAAATCTCTCTTTCCTATGTTAAGCTCTCTTTTCCCCTTCCTCTCTCCTGTGCATTTGAAGGAATATGTTTTGCCTGGGCCTTATAATCGCTTCCTTTTTCCTTCTATTTTTCTCCCATTCTACCCCTTGCATCCTCTCTCTCTCTTTCTCCCTCTCTCTCTCTCTCTCTCTCTCTCTCCCCCTCTCTCTTTCTTTCTCTCTTTCTCTCTCACTGTCTTTCACCCTTTCTCTCTCTTTTTCTCTCTTTCCCACTCTTTTTCTTTGTCTTTTTCTCTGTCTCAGAGTCTCCCTCTCTCGCTCTCTCTCTCTCTCTCTTTCTATCTCTTTCTATCTCTTACATTTTTTCTAAATATTCTAAGAAAAATGCATTATCGATTCAACTACTTTAAATCCCTGCTCCCTACTCATAGCAATATAAATTGCAGTTAATTTCATATAGTTTTATGCAACTACATGTACTTGTAGCTTAACAATAAAGTCTTATTCACTGTATCAGTCTCTTGCATCACATGTTTGTGGTGAGCTTGTTTGCACATTCTTCTTTTAGATGCAAGACACCAGGTAAAGTCCAGCCATTGCCCTGCACGGGGGAAGCAATGAATTTCTGAAAGCGGCCGGCCCTTCGGTTCAGGTTCTCAATTGGCCTGAAAGAAGATACCCAGCCGCCGGGCGCAAACCCCGCACTGAATTTTAATGACTTGTTGAACTTGACTTCCTTCGGCCACCGGGGTTCATTTCACAACCAATAGTTCATTGTAGTTCCTTGCGCATCCTTTCCGTGTGTGGCCCTACTTATAAAGGGTGCTTGGCTGCTTTCTACTTACTCTCTCTCTATCTCTAGGCCAGTATTTACAGTTGTATTGAGGGAAGGAAAGATGATCATGGATGGGGTGAAGATGAGGTAGAGGAATTAGATTAAGGGAAGGAAAGAGGGTAAACAAACATTGGGGTATTGCAGAAGTTAAAATGTAGTATTTGTGTATTGGAAAGAGAAGATTGCCTCTTTGTTTTCTTCAATATTTTCTCACCTTTCTGCATATTATGACAGGTATAGGCCTTATAGCAGTATTAGCTGCAAATTAAGTTTGATATGTTGACTTTGTTTGCCGTTAGCTGGCTTTCCAGAGAGAGAAAGAGAGAGAGAGAGAGAGAAAGAGAGAGAAAGCGGGGAGAAAGAGCTAGAGAGACAGGTGCAAATAGAGATAGCTTTAAGATTGATATCCCTTTCATCTTGAGTGACTAAGAGTGTCGATTGAAAAGCTAGCGTCTGTTATTATTGATCAAATTTATACTCAGAAACTGTGAATTCCCTTGCAAGGACCTCTCCAATTTGTTTTGTATTGAGTATGATAAAGGAATCCATTATCTTGGTTGTAGATGAGGGAATCAATCTATTTCCTGAAGGGGGTGGTGTGATAATTGCATGGAAATATTTTCTTCTGATTTCTGAGTAAATTGCAATCTATGAAATTTGTAGTATAGGACAAAATGTGAGAGGTGCTCCTAGGGTAAATCAGAGTTGCCAATTGTGCTTTTACCAGCACAGCTTTAAAGTAATGTTCTTTTTATCCATCTACATGTACATGTACATATTTCCTTGAACTTTCTCAAATTTTCTTACAATTTTTCATGCTTTTGTTTGAGCTATTTTATATTCAATAGTGGATATCTCCTGTAAAATATAAGGAGAAATATCAATTAATTTAAGAGGTCTAAGAAGTGGTTTAGCCGATAAACAAAACAAAAATGATAATAATTGATTATGACAATAATTGATTATAATAACAACTTCAACAATAACTATTCAATTACAAAATTAGAGTGTTATATACACATGAAAATTGACTGATGCAAAGAGAATTGATCAAGAATAGATGAAATTTGAAGTAGGCTTGAAGTGGGAGAACAGCTTGTAAAGGTCTGAGGAAAGAGTGGACAAATGTACAAGGAATGAAAATAGATGAAGCAGACATCAGAAAGTTTAGGAGATAACAAGAAGAGGAAAAGAAGAGAAGATGTACCTGTATGGTTCAGGTTTAGGAGTTCAGATAATGAGGAAAATGACTAGCAAACAAACAAACTAAGGGGAGGGAATTTCATTCCTCATGGGAAGGTGGGGGTAGAGGAAATAGTGACATACTATATATGCAATTATACATTGTATGGAATTAATCTGGTTCTTGATTACTCTTACATGTACGTGTACTGTAGTATTAACATGTATACCTGTAGGCTAACATTTCTTTTTGTGAAAGATTTTGCTTTGATAGCATTGAGACGTTATCTTTGAATTTAGAAATTAAAGCGATTAAAAGCCATTCATTCTATTCTATCGGGGTATAAAAATCAAAGCCCTGGTGGCATGGATAACAAGTCTTGCTTTGCGCATTTTTTTTTTAAAATCCTATATTTACTTCACAATCTTAATGAATGCTCACCCCTAGAAATAATGCGGCTTTGATATACAGGACTTTGTTTGTGACTGACTTACATACTGTATAGATTAGCTATACAACTTATTACAAAAATTATGCTTTAGGTAATAATTTTGTTATCCAATAACTTGCTATGGCACAATGTCTCAAATTGCCTAGAATTTATAAATGTAATTTGTGGTGTGATAAAACTTGTTTACAATCATTTATCTTGACACAAGTTGTACGACTAAATGTACTTATGTTCCAAAAAAAGGGTTAAAAAAGGGCATTTTAGCTGTATTTACACTGCAAGTAAAAACTGTCTGTTTTTCTCACATTCTGTAGATTTGTCGGAAATTGCTAGGCAACTACACATCATACCCATAAACACAACGAAAAAAAAAAACAAAAAAACATCTGGATTGTGGTATTTTTAAGCTTGCACACAACTCACCCCAAAAACAGAATAAGCAAGCAATAATGGTTTTTAGTAGTGTATTAATAAGGTATTTTAAAAAAACATGTTGGTTTTTCAAATGTGTTTTTTCTGCAATGTAAATGACCTGTATTTCATATGGTGAGGTTCCCAACCAAGTGTTTTGCCAGTGTCATATTACTGCACATGTTTTTTTTCTTCTTCTGAAGGAAAATGTACATGAAAGTACATGTAGTTGCATAAAACTATATGAAATGAACTGCAATTTATATTGCTATGAGTGAGGAGCAGGGATTTAAAGTAGTTGAATCGATAATGCATTTTTCTTAGAATATTTAGAAAAAAACACATTTAAAGTACCGGTAAGATGATTGGAAGGAGAAAAATGATGTTCATTTTCAACAGGAATCCAATTCATGCCATGGAAATGATGATCTACAAAGTAAACATTTATTGATCTAAACTTAACTAAATGCACGTCTGTAGATATGGTTTACTACTTTCCTCATTGCCCAGTATTGCACATTAAATATGAAGGCATCTCAAGTCCAGAACTGACCCTGTTTGGCACTTGGCAGTGAATGTTATGAAAATGGTTAAAGAAAGACGTTTAAGTTGTAAGTTTAAGTCGATTTATAGCCCTCCACCTGGCACTATGCCTGGCAATGTCTCCCAGCTCGGTAATCGGTGTGTGAACTCACCACTCGGAAACTAGAACAACACTCAAATTTGTCTGTCATCTTGGTTTGAAAGTAATCTTTCTGATAGATCTTAATATGTAGTTTATAATAAAAATTCCTCCAATTTTTCTTCTATTACATGGTGTACCACAAGGTTTTATCCTACATGTAGGTCCCCTACGATCTTACACACACAAAAAAAATCTCTGCCAATTTTTTTTTAAGGGCTAAAAAGAGGGGTGCGGTTAATACACGAGGGCGGTTTATACAACGTTAATTACGGTATTGCAGTTTTTTTTTTTTCTTTCACCAGTACCGGTATGCATATTTCTAAGTAAGCTTTGGATAAAGTAATGATGCATATGAAATGTAAGGCCTAGAGACCAGCCTACATGTAGGCAGCAGCTAGTAGCCTAGGACCCACCACAACCATGCTCAAGGCCTCTCAAGTGTGTTCACTCTATAAACTTCTTCTACCTTGCCTCATGACTTTTGACCTCAAATTCATGACCCCTCGCCCTTCATTTTCACCCAGAATCTGTCCTCAAGTAACCCCATCTTGTACTTCCCATTTTCTTTTTTCTTTGGCTGGATTTTTAAATTTATCTCGCCAGAGTTGGTATGTGTTGGTCATTATGGCTCACCTCCATGTACATGTACATACAGGCATATTTGAAGCACACATACTGTACATGTACTGTTTATAACTACATTTTCTGTTCTAATACTGGCTGCACATGTGAATATTTAAAGATTATTTGGTCATTGTCAGAGGTGATATTGAGTAAATTACCATTTAAAAACAACATTTATATCATATCACTATCACTATAATCACTTAGTTATTCTAAGTTGTCTTTACCTTTGTTTTGTTATAATGCTACAGATATACTATATACAGTAGTTATCTTTAATTGTACAAATTACCCTTGGTATAGCATTTACTAAGTTTTGAAATGTATTGTTTCAAGTTTCACATCTCTTTTTTACGAATGACATGGTAAATATCAGAATTTCACCAAATTCACTTTCACTTTCACTTTCATACATACATGTAGGAAATAAAGGTGAAGCATTCCTGAATACTGTTTACAGATAACAGCTAATAGATTTGTGGTCTTACGTGTATGTAGTGTTGAAAGCTTGAAAGATGGGGAAGGTCTTAAAGGGGAAGTCCACCCTGAAATTAAGTTAGTTTTAATAGGAGTAGAAAAATGAGAGAAACAAGTCAGTGAAAGTTTGAGCAAATTCCGATTAAAAATAAGGAAGTTAGGATTTTTTAAGTTGTGAGCAATCAAACACAAATTGGCAACTCTATGACGTAAAATGCGAGCTCAACTTCCATTTGCTTAGTATTAAAAAAATCTAAAATTTTCATTTTCCCTCAAGAAAAATTTCAACCATACATGCACCCTAAATATAATAATTGCAAATATGTTTCTATACTCCCCCTGCAAGGAACAAATATATATTCCGTCATCAATAACGAAGAAAACATGATTTTATGGAATATTATGCACAAAGCAAATGAAGGAGAGCTCGTATAATACGTCACAGAGTTGCCAATTTGTATTTGATTGATCACAACTTCAATAATTCATAACTTTCTTATTTTCATTCAGAATTTGCTCAAACTTTCACTCACCTGATTTTCTAATTATTCTGCCTCTATCGAAACAAACTTATTTTGGGGGTGGACTTTCCCTTTAATATGGAGACGTTCATCTATTATAATTCTCAACACTGTTTTGAATACAAATAAGTCATTTGGGAAGACACTATTTGTTGTCCTCGCACCTTGAGCTCTTTATATAATAGAGAGACAAAATACACATGGAGGGAGGGAGGGAGGGATGCAGGGAGAGGAAAGGAAAGGGAAGGGATGGAAAGGTGATACTTTGAAAATGAAAAGATGAGAGATGGGGGACGGGGTGAGGAATGTGAACAGAAATAGGCAGAGAACAAAGAAGTAAAGAAAACATTACAGAGTAGTAAAGTGTGTAGGGAATAAAACTAAAATAAATAGAGATGAAAACAGATGTATTGAGAGACAGATAATAAAAACGAAGCAAAAAGGAGAAATCATGCTCATGGAACAAAGAATTTACTTACAGGGCAGCCTGAATTTTCAAGTTACCTTATGATCATTCAATCTGTGGAGAATTTGTTTGACACGATCCTTCAAGACTGATAGGTAATCCCTCAATATTTTGTCCATGTAGTTCATTTTCTGTGATACTAACAAACCTGACTCTAGCAACCAATGCATGTTTTCTAAATCATGCTCTATCAAATCTGTTCAAAGTCCTTTTGGGTATTTCTAATCCTACTGATATTACACATTTAACCTTGCTATAATGTTTACATCTTAATTTTCCCCTCTGTAGACGATGCGGAAGAAGTACTTTGTGCTGCGCTCTGAGAGTATTACAGGCCCATCACGACTCGAGTACTATGACAACGAGAAGAAGTTTAGACTGGGTGGAGAAGCCAAAAGAACCGTCCCTCTCTCTGCCTGCTTTAACATCAACAAGAAGTCTGACGCCAAACACAAGCATGCGATAGCCCTGTACACGAGAGACGACTGCTTCTCGCTGGTTGCTGATGACGAGGAGTCGAAGCAGGAGTGGTTGAGGGTGCTGTTAGAGCAGCAGAGGGCAGGAGGAGATGGCAAACCTGTACCTGCATTCGGTAGGGTTGTTATAGTATTGTGCCCTGTCAGCTAATGTGGTTCAATGGGTGGTGGGGTTACTAGAAGGGTCAGGGTTCTGGTCACCATCTGGTGCTTGTGAACATATCCTGTTCTCTTGTATTTCCATTTTTCTTATATATATATATATATACATGTATATCAGATTGATGAATGTTCACCCCAAGAGCCTCTGGTACAGTGTATGTAAAAGCTCATTACAGATTGAATCAGCCATGAAAACTTGTTGTTGATAAATGAGGCAAGCATTTTCAAGGCAAGAGCACTCTTTGTTTAAGATTGGTTCAATAATCATTTTGTCTACTTATCATTTGGTCTAATTACCATTTGGTCTAATCTCCAATAAGTCTACTACCCATTTGGCCTGTCACATATTTAGTCTAATTCCCAGTTTGTCTAATGCCCATTTTGTCTACTATCCATATGATCTAATGATAATTTATTCATGAATAATAATATTTATCAAATGATTATTAGACCTTACTGATGGTAGACCAAATGATTATTAGCCTGAATGGTCATTAGACCAAATGATAAGTAGACAAAATGATTATTGGACCATGTGGATAGTAGACTAGCTAGGTGTAGACCATATAGGAATAGACCATTTGGGTAGTAGACAAACTAGTTGTGTACCAAACAGCTGTAAACCAGCCAATCATTTCAGGCCTTTGATGTGATGTAATCTGAGTTGGTGCCCCCCCCCCCCCAACCATGAGAAGAAGTGTTCATTGCGTTTGATTGGTAGAAATCTACTGATTTTACAATTAGGAGATACGTCTAAGTAGGACCACTTTTTCATTTATTACATTTCTCATTATCCTTAATATCCTTATCATCCATGTCTTTCCAGCCGTTATCAGACCCCATTGATCCTACGTTGAATAGAAAATCAAACTAAAAAAACTTGTAGAGGCTGTATTTTGTGAAGCAATCATTTTCAAACATTTAATGTTTATCCATTAAAGGTAGCCCTCATCACCACCACTCTACTTCTACTAAAATAAACCACATCTCCTTTACATTTCTTTTAAGCAAATTAACTTGAGATGCCTAGTTCAAATTACATCTTTGAAAACTGATTTTGATCTGCAAACCGAAAACTTTAGACCCCTCTCTTTGAAAGAATGAACAACAAAAAGCAACCTCTTTAAAAAACTAAATGAAATGGGAAATAAATCTAAGATACGGTAGTGGTGGGACATGAAAAATAAAGTGCTGGCCTGATGCAGCTGAGTATATTTACTTATAGTCAAGTTACTGTGTTGAGAGATTGCATTGCTCTTCCTTTCTCTCATCATGAGATCTGCAGTGTTTGCTTCTTGGTAAGATTATGTTACATGTGCATATATGGGCAAAGTTCATGATCAGACTTGTATTTTTTTTTTTTTTTTTTTTTTTTTGGGGGGGGGATGTTCTTTTATATTCACTAGTGGTTGGCCACAGAAAGAAGGTTAGATGAAGGAAAAAAAAAAAGAAAGAAAAGAAACTGGATTAAACACATTAGAATCATGTGTATATATACTGTAATAGCATCGTCATTGGCTTATATGTTTGCTAACGTTTTTAAATGATTATATCAAATATTTGATCATTTCGAATGAAATAAATAGAAAAGTTGCATAGAACCAGCCAGAAGTATCTTTTCATTTAGAATCGCAAAGATGTATTTCATGCCAGAAGAATCGGATATAATGGTCACAAAGCCAATGTACATGTACCATAGAATGAGGTCTATAGCTTTCCCTTTCCCCCATAGTATAATTTGTGTTCATTTTTTTTTCTCACCCCTCCTTTTCTATATCCCCCTCTCATTCTTACCACTTCTTTGTCATCTCTCTTCTCTACAGTTTCTCTTATTTCCCTATTCTATGTTTCTTTCACTCTTTCTCTTTATTTTTCTCCTTTCCTCCTTCTTTTCTCTTCCTCTCTTTATCTCTTCATTTCTCTCTTTCACAACCTGCAAAACCACTGTTTTTGTTTCTCAACCTTCAATGTTATTGTTTTTGTTCATTTTAATACTTGCATTTAATTTACTCTGTTTTTCCTTTTTTCCCCACATTTTTTCCAGAGCATGTTTGGCAGGTAACGGTGAAGCCTAAAGGTCTTGGGTCTAGCCGCCAGCTGAGTGGCATCTACAGACTTTGTCTTACCACATCAACCATCAGCTTAGTCAGGATGAACTCAGAAAATGAAGGATTAGAGTTCTCAGTAAGTCTCAGAGAAAGGTCACCATTTCAACCCATCTTATATATTTTCATCATAAATAAAGAAATTGGAATAATTCATCACATGTATATTCAATACTTTAACTAAACAGCTTCTCTCATAAAAACTACTGCGTTCTAATTTTACGATCCTCAATATGCAACCATCTCTCAAATAAGTTATTTGTCAGAATCAATTTTATGTGTCAGGGATGAGATTCCTCCACCGATCATTGAATTTCCGCCAATTTTGAGATTTCAAGGGGGGGGGGGGGAATAACACTTTCAGATTATCATTAATTGTACATCTAGCATTGACCTCACTACCTTAGCAGCATTTTTTCTCTCATCTGAACAATGTTATAGAGTCCCTGTATTAAAGCAAGATGGGGTGACAAATATTTCTCAAATTTAGAATTTAAATGTAAGAAAAACGTGTCCTTTTATGTAAATATATTCTTAAATCTTCTGCTTTTACCCCCGCCAGAGGCGTTCCCTCCAGACCCCCATTTAATCTTCCTCCTTTTTCAGAATTTCTCTGTCTCATCCCTGATATGTGAACAATTGACATGTTGACTAGTTAGCAGTGGATTAAAGAGTTACATTATACAATGTATTATTGAAATCTTTTATAATACTGTTTAATAGAGATGTAAATTTGTTATGCATTTCCTGTTAAAGTTGACCTCTCAGATACTGATATGTTGTTGATAAAGCTTGCTTTCTTGCGAGCAGTAATGAGAAAAAAGGGGTAGACAGAGAGATAGACTTCCAGGCGGGCAAGCAGACAAACAGGCGGACAAAAATCGAGACAAATGCCAGGCAAGCAGGCAGATAGACAGAAACTTGTCGACCTTTTGATAGGCAAAGAAAAAAAACATACAGAGCAAGTAGAATAATGTGCACTTAGTGTGTTAAGAAAAAGATATGTCTTAATGGGAGTATGGGACAGGGTTTTGGGGCAGTGCAAATGTGCTCCACCATTAGACAGTGATAGATGCATGTTTGAATTTCCTCGAGATATTTATAATGCTTGCTACCATGGAAGAGTGTTTGCCAGTGTGAAAACACTATTGCATGTTCAGCAGCAGGATTGATACAAAGATCTTAGTTATTTGCAGTGTGAACACATTTCAAAGCAGAGCCAGTTATTTGATGTGTTCCTGTCTAAGATTGTTATTAGTGTGAACATACCCTATTTAACAGAGATGTTACAGAGACATGGATTACGTTTTTTCAGATTTCCCCATGTGAGCACACTCCATATTAACGGAAGAATTATACAGGGAGTTGTAATCTCTATGGATTAGTCAATGTTCCTGTCTTTGCTTGCAGGATTAAAAATAACTGAAATAGAAACCGGCCAAATGAGATTGGGGAATAAAAATAGCTGTCATCAATTATTGGAAATGAGGGGGAAAAGACAACTGCCAATTTGTTGTATTGTACATACAAGTTACGAAAAACCAGACAAATTGATGACTATATTGACATTAGATTTGAGGCTCAAAAGCTTTGGTTTAGATTAAAAGTATTATTGGGATTACTTTGGAAATAAAAGAAAGAAGCATGTCTTTGATATGATTATATTTGTCTCTTATGTTTCTCATACCATGTGAATAAATCCCTATACTAATATCTTTGTATACAAGTACATATGCATGTATACTGTACAAACCCTTTAGGCTATCTGTCCTTTATTACCATTTCCCTTGAATAGGATTCAAAGCCTTAGGTCTATTGGCTCTTTATTTGTATTTTCTAAATGCATGTCATCTTACAAAACATGTGAAATTAAATCTTCATTGAACAAAAGTCAGTCACAGTTTTGTGGAATTATTTTATTAACCTGATGGAACTTATCCCAATATAAACTCGCTAGGAATCTATGGAAACTGTGTTACAAAAAGATGTACCAGTACTTTTATCTGATGAGATCCTTCGAATAGATACTGTCTATGATATGATTGCAGGGCCCTCAGGGAGAACAGTACGTATACTGATGAGGCTACCCTGGGTAAACAAGACAAACTATTAATATTATTATCATTATTATCATTATTATTTTGATTCAATGTTTAAATAAAGCACACTTATTTGACAAGCAAGTTTGTTGGAAAACATTTTAAAGTTTCCATTTACCACCACCGCTATATCTTTAACAGTTGTCAGCCATACGTCGTTGCGGTCACTCTGATTGTTTCTTCTTCATGGAAGTCGGCCGGCAGTCAGTGACGGGTCCAGGAGAACTATGGATGCAGGTCGAAGATACCGTCATAGCTCAGAGCATTCATGAGGCATCGTTAGAGTAAGTATTTTTCTCCCCTTCTGGCTTTGGGTGTTACTTCATTTTTATAAAATTTGTTTTTAAAGCCCCACTGTCCTACTTGTAGCTACTTGCTCCCTCTATATAGAAAACAATGCCTAATCGGTGACCATTGGTCCCCCATGATCCTCTTTTTCTTATGTTAATTGAGAGCTGAGTTGATGAGATAGCCACCTGTCATTAACCAAGCTGTGTGGTCTAATCCCTACCGGCCAAACTAGTACAGCTGGCCTTTAAACATTGAAAATCCATTCATGACAGTTTTTTTATTAGATGGTGTGACAATACATTTTTTATCTTGTTTACAAAAAACTCAATACTCTGTTTCAAGCTGTCTAAAATTAAAACAGTTTTAGAAAATTGTATGTTTAGAAGAACTAAGTTCTTGAAGATTTATACAGACTCTTTAATAAAAGGTTAGTGAATTTGTTGAAATGTTCTTGTTGATATTGATGGAAATGTAAATGTGTAGACACAAAACATAACACCAAGCAATTTGTGTTTAATATACTGGATAGTAGAGCAAGCATTTGTCTTAGTCCAGGTAAAATAATGGTTATACATATAAGGTACATGACGTAATGAAGACATAGATAGATGACTATATCTAGCTTTCCATGTGATATTTAATAATATAGCATGCACTTGCCTTGAACATTCTTTTTAAACCCATTTCTAAGAACTTTTTTTTCTTCTGTTTACCATTATGTGATCTGATTTAATACAGTAAATTTATTCACCACGTACAAATGCAAGTGTTGTTTTCATTTGATCTCATTCTTCTCATGAATAACAGTATCACTTTAATCCCCCGTGTAACCTAAGAAATCTGACGGCTCCCTTAGCCACCCACGTTACAGTAGCAATACCCTCTTCTCTTATTAAGTGGCAAGACAGAATTTGATGCAGGGATCCATAATTCATCTTTCATGTTGTTTTGAGGGAATCTACTTCTAAGAAAGACAGAAAAATAGAAGATATGGTATTTCATCCATGATATTTCATTACATTCCATACCTAATTTACATTAATCGACAGCACCAATTCTGGGGAAAAAGCGATCTCCAAATTCAACGTCAAATTAGAACGAGCCACAACTGAAGAAGAATATATCATTATAAAAAGAGTTGTAAATTTGTGCACAAGAGTTTAAGCTGATTTATCCAGGGAATAGTTAATTGCATAATGTCAACAATTATTGAATCTAGACGATAACAATGTTTGCATACATGTGATCGGTATTGCTAACAAAACACCACTACCGAGTAGTCATCATTGTTGATTATCAAAGGCGCAATTTGTCATAAAGCCACAAAATTAGGGTGTCATAATGCCATAAATGGGCGTAATTACGGCCTAAACAAAAAATGGAAAAAATTATGCAGAAATTGGCCACAGTAGAATCTTAACTACTTTTAACAGACTTTGCGCAGACTTTCTCTGACCTGGTTCTTATTTCTTTCTGCTTCTAAAACCAGGGTGGACTTTCCCTTAATAAACACTGTACACTCAGGGATGGAAAATGCTAAGCAAACATGTAATTCAACTCTTATATTAACGCAGTGAAACCACATGAGGAGTGGGCCTCACTACCCCCCCCCCCCCTCCCTCAGCCTTCATTAATGCAGCTGTCGAGTAGTTTGTTTCTTGGTGTTCCCAGGGCAAGTATAAAATGGAAATGAGACACAAATCCACTTTGAGAGAGTAAAAATGGACAGATGAGTTACGCCTGCGGGGCACAGTACGTGCCAAGAAAAATACGTAATTCATGTTTTGAGCTATTACGCTGGATTAGATTCTATTCTGTACATGTACCAATGGGACCAGCTAATAAAGTCAGTAGGGATCGGAAATAAGACACAATGTTGCAATTCCCTGCAATCCTTTTCTGCTTTTTAGGTTTGTTTATTGTTGTTTTTTTCAATCTTCAACATGACTAGTGCCCTCATACTCTTTGCCATTAGGTAAAAATGATAAATGATAAATAGTACCTACATCTACATGTACTTACTAGTTGTAACGATAGTGGTTACTCTGTGAATGGGGGTGGGGGGGGGGGCAAATATCTTGAGGCCCCATATACACGTACATTGTAATTTTGCACGAGGGATTGGGAGATTAAAGTAAGGATAAACGGCTGTTTAACGTCACCGTCATTGTAAGGTGGCAAGTCTCACTATTATCACAAGATACTGGTGGAGGGGAGAGGGGCGGGGGGGGGGGGGGGGGGCTGAGCAGGCATTTCATATGTATATCTCTCCTCTGTGGTGACAGACCACCATCTCATCAACTCAGCGTAATAGTTATTAAAAATATTTTAAAAATCAACATGTTCATAGTACCAGCAATAACAAATGCAATTACCGGTATATTGCATTCTATTTATTTCATGTCAAACCCTAGTTCATGGAGAAAAAGGTGGCAAAGGAAAAAGAAAATGGGCAGTGAGAGAGAAAGAGAGAGAGAGAGGGAGCAGGAGGGGGAGAGAAGATGTGAAATTTATTGCGATTTAGCATCGTCTTCTGTTAATAATCCAGGGCCAAGATTTCTCTACCATCGCTTGTACAAACAAAAGACAACATAAACCATGGCTAATATTACAACGCTTACTCTGCCATATTCCATGTCGTTTGTTTTGTTGTCGTACAAATCAGATAAGAAACTGGAATTATTGAGTTTACGAGTAGCAGGTGCTTTGTATCTCTCATTTTCTCTGTCTCTTAATCTGACATTGCAATTAGAAGTCTGCGTTGGAGAATAAAGATTTGATCAGCCGTCAGAGTCGTGTTATGACTTGGCATTGCACTGATTACCTGCTTGTTGTTAACTCATGTCCTTAGGGCTTTAAAAAATGCAATTTTGTTGCGAGTGATCACCTGAGGCCCCCAGAAAAATCATTTCGGAGACATTTATGATGAATTCCACTAAACCCTGAAAAGGAGAGAAAAGTCTCCCTTCTTTATAGAAAGAGATTTAAGTGACATGCCATCTTTAATACCAATATCTTGAATAAGGCTAGAAAAAATGTTTGGCGATGAAAATATGAATTATAGAGTTTTTGTCATGTTTGTATTGAAGATTGTAAACAAATTATTTTTATTTTGACGTGCAAATGAATAAATGAAATGAAAAGTCAGTTCATTTTCAAGTTTATTATTGAAAAAAGGAGTAACAACAAAAGTATATTTACAAAGGATAAACATATCCAGATAAATATGTAAAAAAGAAGAAAAAATTGAATGGAGAAGCAGCAGACGACAAAGGCCTGTCAAGATAAGCTCATACATTTAGTTTATATACCTAAAAGTATCTTAACAACGAAGAGGAAAATTGATCTGCAAATCCAAGCTATTTTGTCCCATCTGTTTAATAGAGACCACATCTTTATATACAATCATGTAAATCTAGTTTATCTGATGACTGTATTAAATCTGCAAGCCCTGCTAAAGCGACATGACCAATTATCAAGTTAGTTTTGATGACAATTTATGTTCATAATACCGTAATACATGGTAACCTATGGGACATCAGATGACCACATACATGTAACTTGTGCTTGTTAGAATAGAAATGCATAAAAAAAATTGGTAAGAGGTGGGTACAATACACAGCTCATGAGTATACATTTGCGCAATTGCAATAGTTTGGGTCAAATTAAAGACATATTTTAGTTAGTGATTCAAACACATTTGACTATCAGTCACATACATAACAAATTTCAGAGTATTCCACTGAATAGATGAAGAGAAAATAGACTCCTTGTAACTGTTAAGGGAATGACATAAAATGGACAATAGTTTTCTCTTTTACTCACTCTTAACAGTTTGAAAAGTCTGTGATGTTGGGGGTTGAATGAACTACAGTATAGTTTTGGTATCAACAGAAGCTTATAATGATAGCATAGGTACACTTTGGAAAACAGTTGGATTATAATTTTCCTGGTAATACAAAGTAATCAAAGAATATCATGCCCGAAGGTACTTCACTCCCACTGATATATATCTTCAAGTAGAGCAAACCACTTAAAGTATAGATCTTATTAGAAATCTTTGTTTGTTACCAAATTTGTCACAGAGGCACAGGAAAAAGATTCATTGCTAGTGAATATTTCCAGTGGAATTGTCCATTTACCTGTACATATTTAGGAATTTCAGGGAACAATTTTGTTTTAAACTGCTCTTGAATGCAGCAAGTAACTGAGAAGATTTAAACCCCAAAAAGGGGATAGAATTTAAGACCATAGGGATTGTACAGGCATTTAATACTTACAAATTTACTCAACCAATTGGTATTTAGCATGGCGGCTTGAATCAGAGTATTAAAACAAATTATTAATCTCAGTACCTGCATTAAAGGGTGCAATTTGAGCTTAGATATACCATGAATGGTTCAGATAGATATTACATTTTGTTGTTAAAAAGAAGATTGCCTTACTTTGAAGTCGGGGAAGGGAATTTGTGATGAAACTAATTGCTCTTTTTTCAAGTACGGGTATGAATAATTACTTAAAGAACAATTGCCCTAGACAATAATAATAATATGTCTTCTTTATCCAGGGTAGCCTGATCAGTATTAATACTGTTCTCCCTTAGGGCCCTGCAATCAAATTATTACCCCAACATGAATACAGCATGACATGGCAATAGAGATGTTCAAAGATATAGAATATCTTCATCTAGATACATGTAGAACACCAATTGCATATAAAACTATGAAAGAGATCTCCTTATGTTTTGATCGACATACATGTATATTTGTCCACCATGACTCCAAGGAAGTAGGAAGTTTATTTTATATGTTGACCTTCTAAAAATATCTAAACAAGGACATCCTGCTCCTTTCAAATTCTAGTTATAAATAATTTACATAATGTTACTTGAAGTTACCATTGAATATTCCCCAGGGAGTGGAGATGTCGCACATTGTACCTGAATAAATCAAATGATCAGGGTAATGATATCTGTAAAGCGTTTAAGGACAGTGTTATTATTTTATTATCCTTATTATTATCGGTTACTTGTACTTTCATTAAACCATTATCTATTTTTGTGTATTTTAATGTCCATATTTCAACTCATTTCTGTAGAATTTTGCATTATCATTACTACCTTTAATATGTATGTCCTTGCTCCTCACTTTCTCCCACACATAAAATCTATTAGAGCTATGCGTTCCGTGAAGCTGCAGGAAGAAATGCGCCCTCGAAGTCACAGCAGCACCATGAGCTCCGGCAATCCAGGATCCGATTCCAAGTCCCACTCGGCCTCGGGGAGTCGACGTCAGTCCAACACGCTGGGACCATCCTGGAGGACCAGGTGTGATAGCATGCCGGTGCCCAACCGTGCCATGCCAGGGTCCAGGTCCGGGTCCAGGTCCCGGGGGAACAGCGAAGGGGAGGATGGTCAGTCAAAGGAAGAGCATGCCATAGCTAGTAGCAGTAGCCCAGTCAGGTTGGTATTGAAAAGCCTACATTATCATTTTTATTTCTTTTTATTGTTTTTTTCCTTCTTCTTTTGGATCACATTGGGAATCAGGTCCTCTCACTGTTTGGTATACTATACATTCTACTTCCATGACATGTATGTTTACAGATACATTTCATTTTCCAACATGCAGTATGTAGGTATACATGGGCTTATGTAGAGATGTACATGAAGGTGGGTCCGGTTGTGAAGGGAATAGAGACCGGGGATGCAATTGCATGTCACAAGATGAACAGAAGACAAAGGGGCAGGGAAGGAGGTATGCTCCTACTAAGGATAGACAAATTGATCTTTCTTACCCTTGTTTTTCTATCCCTTTGTCTTTCTCTCGCTTCTTATTCTCTTTCGTTTATTTCATTTATATATTTGTTTTTGCCATACAATTGGGGGTCTGACTTCCCTTTCCCCTATATTAGGTCTTTATTCCATGACCTTTGCCATCTGCTTAGTGCACTAATGGCCATATAATCACAAACATGGACAAATGCCACAAGAGTACTAGCAACAGGGGAATGTTAGTCAAAATGCATTTTTGCCAGACGTCCCTCGTGAACGTTGAATCGTTCATACATATTAGCCCATGCAATGCTGGAGTAGGCAATATTAAATTACAAAATTCTTCTTGAATAGTATCATTCAAGATTTTGAAATTTTATCTCGTCAAACAGAAGCTTCTGGTGTAGTGTACTAGCATCCTAAAATAGAATGGCAATTAGATTTGTTTGAAGTGGTTAGCAGGGGTCACACAAGGGTCGTGACATTTCCTTAATAATCCAAAGATATTAATTTTTCTTTTACCAACACACACATGCATAGAAAGAAGCATTCACTGCATGTTTACTGTCCATAAGTTCGGTGGAGTGTTTTAGCAAATGCACATTACAGACATGTATGTACTGTATAGTAGAAAAAACTTTCAAAAATTCATTTGCAGGGCTTGTGCTACACTGCATGAATACGAGTCAGATCAGATTACATATAGGTAAAAGGGAAGGGGACTATTAAGTTGAATTTGCATTGACAAGGGGGCATTCACCAACGATTTGAAAGATTAAAGCATTGTCAGGCCAAACCACTCTTGTAAACATGTAGGACTGTGGGTCATCAGTAAATCATTAAGAAAGACACAAGCACAAAGATTTGTGCACCATTTCTGAGGTTCTTAGCTTATCAAGTCAAAGGATGTTGGGGATCATCATAAGAGTTTTTTTTATAATTTCATATTGTTATCAGTTTAAAACAAGGAAAGTTGATATTGATAATCTATTTTGTCTATTAAGTTGGAGAAAATCTTACAGATGTACCTATTAGAATATATACATGTATGTATTTGATATTGATATAAATGCAGGGCCCTCAGGGAAAACAGTAATAATACTGATGAAGCTACCCTGGGTAAAAAAGACATTATTATTTATTTTAGTTCTCTCGCTATATTATTCCCTCATAACGTATAAAGTAGTGGTTGCAGAATGCTCCCATTTTCAGGCCTTTTATTCTTTACTTTTCGTGCTTATCACATTTCACGATAATCACATTTTTCTTCTTTGTTTTTCTATTATGTTTGTGATTTTGTATACAACCTCTATTTAAAGCTCGCTTGTGACTCATTTGAAATGGTGTAGTAACTATATCGGGACATATTTTGGGTAGGTTTTATTGTTATTTCAAGTTCAATCTTGGTCAGAAATTGTTTGGTATTTTCATCATTTTCATTGGTATGCATGTTAATTTTACTTTTTCTCATTCACTGACATCGTTATTATCATAAGTTACACTTTATTGTTACTTTAAACTTTCGATTTCCAGTCACAACTCACTTGCTTTCTGTAGCTCATGTGCACTCACGCACCACAAAATCAATGTAAGAAAAAGAAGGTTAAGGAATTTTATCATGCTTGTTGGGATGCTGTGCTGTGATTCCGGGAATCTACCCGTATCACAGCCCTTTAGTTGTGTATAATATAAATGCAGAGCTGTGGTACAGAAGGACTTCTGCGCTATGGACGAGATCTTGAACGACCTTCATCAGAACGTGGCGCCACAGCATTTTAATCCTCTCTTGACCATTGTTGTTTAATATGCACTTGCCTCTTTTAGACTGTTGTATAAAAATGTCGGCTGTATCTGCCATGCAAGGTCAAGTCGTACCACGTGAAGCCATGATCATATACAGTGTACATGTATCCAGGTGCCTCAACAGTGGATATGTCTGAATTTCTGGGGTATAATATTAGAATAATTGAAATTTCCCTCAATCTTTAATATAGTAAATACACACAAACCATGTACATGTATACGATTGGATAGCCATTTCCACCATGTACATTTATCACAAAATGGCTGTACGTTGTCTGTACATAGCTTGACTTACTCGATCATCAGACTTAATTGTTTGTAATCTCCTTCCAAAGACAGCCTTCTTTCCATACAGGTGGATGCTACTATACATGCAGTACCTAATCATTCATGTTTTCTGGCCATCGGTGTCAGCACAAAGCTTTAGAGCACATGCACCAATCTTGCTTTGATTGCCTGATATCTATCACATTGTCTGAAGTGGTTTCCTACTGTTTGTGAACTCAGAATACTTGGAATATCCTTGTAATATCACTTACCATATGTTACCTGTATAGCTCATATTACAAAATGCTAAAAGACATGTATGTTAGTAATAAAGCTGGCAAAAGAAGCACTTTGAACATTCTTGTAGGCTGCATCCAAGACAGATTATGGGCATCAACAGGTGGCCCATGCAAGTTGGTATGATGATGGTAATACTGGTAAATGTTTGATTGCAAAGGTTTCAGAGGTCTAGTCAGATTGCACAA
The DNA here is from genome assembly GCA_035222895.1 of Strongylocentrotus droebachiensis. NCBI lineage: Eukaryota > Metazoa > Echinodermata > Echinoidea > Camarodonta > Strongylocentrotidae > Strongylocentrotus > Strongylocentrotus droebachiensis. Next base: position 40,511 of record JAVYIG010007297.1, read on the forward strand.
TTAGGCACAACCTCTGTTGCTTTGCAAGGGAATGCCAATGATCTTTGATGGATGCTGAAACAAAGTATTAATATGTAAAGGTACTCTTTTGCATATGTGTAAAGGGCAATCCAACCGTTGTACTAACTTTGTTAGTTTGTTTGTTTAAAAGCAGGCAATGATATAAACAGAATGGCTACAGTTTAGAAAAGGTTGGACAAATAATAATAAAGTTCTGAATGTTTTAAATATGAGATCACTTAATAGTGTATATAAATCTCAAATTGGCAGTTTGGTATAAAGTGGATTGTGACACAGTTGTGGATAATTCTCCTATCTGTCATGTAAATTTGTTTTTATTAATTTGTGTTTTTCTCGTAAGTGCCTTGTCCCTTTGGGAACTAAAGTATGTTATGGATTATGGATAGCATGTTATTAACCGTCCTCTGAAGAGAAAAGACCCTCCTGAGTCATACAAAAATGAAAGTTTAGTCATTTTGTGTGTTGGAATAAATAGGAAAGTTGTCTGCCACTACACCCATAGAAACATTACCGTTTCAGCCAATTTGAAGAGCACATACCTAGAGTGATTACAACTTTCAAAAATTCTTTACTATTTCATTTTTTGGTCAGATTTCATTAAAAAATTCACCTGTCTCTTACTTTTCTGCTTTCCTAAAGAGTAATTTGCTATCAAGGTTGGATTTCCCTTTAAACCTGATGCTATCTTCATCCTTGGTCGAAAGTCAAGCTCATAAAAGGAACTTAAATCAAGCCCAAAGTTTCTGCTTTGCTGTATTAGACTAGGCCTCAACCCAGTGTTGGGTTTCACTTGAATATGGACCAAAATATAAATACGTTTACTGTATATGAATATAATTATGTTTACTGTAATATAAATCTGTCATTGTATCTTGTTGTCTGTGATGGTAATTATTTCTACAAGTGGAGTTGTGCTTGCTGATCAGTATGATGTAAATTCATTGCTCAGTTTGCGAAAGTCTACTTGTGGTTGCATCCCAGTGGATTGCACAAATACTCATGAAGCAATTCAACACTTTGGTTTATGGGATATTTTGTTGTCACCTGATTCACAAAGGCAGAGGTTTTAGGTTTTACCTGAACTGGGGCATGTTTCACACAGACTGAGATCCACTTTAAGTAAGACTAAACTAAGCCATTGGTTGCTCTCACTATTGGTCTCTCATTTATGATCATTATATAATATTTTTTACTTCATTAATGAACTATCAACAAATGTAAATTCTGTAGATTTGTGACCACTATGTATACGTCCCTTTAGAGACCAAGGCCAGTAAATGATCAGAGCAAACGGTGGCATGAACAACCTGCCATAGTTTAGTCTAACTTAAAGTTGATCTTAGTCTTTGTGAAACAACCCCCAGATGTGATTTCATACAATAGGTAGTTCGTAACATCTAGGCAATCATCCATTCTGATCCCTTATTAGTAATCTGGGTTTAGTTGCTTGACAGATTTAAAGGTTGGGAGGGGGGGGGGGGGGGGAGGTGGTGGAGCATAGACCTTGTTGTTGCTTTTCTGCTTGTCTTTTTTCTAAGGAACATGTAGATCCACAATGATGTATAGTTGATTATGCACAGTACTGTACATGTATGATTGTTTCTGTTGTTTTAACCCAGACCTTATTTATCAATATTTCTACATTCAAAGGTCTTTCATTGAAGTCAGATAATTGTAATATTGATGTTGACTTAGATCATGTTATATCTGTGCTTTATACAAACGCCTTAGCCTTGGATAATGCTTTGCTATTTGCCAAACAATAATACATATCGAGGCCTTAATGCAATGAGTGACCATGTGACAATATTTCCTCCAATCACACCACTGCATTCCAATATGGCAGTAACCTAACCAACTCAGTGATGCGACCACGGACATGCAGCGAAGGTGGCGGTGGACATTCGACTGTACCTCGGGCAAGATCAAGGTATCCCATTGCAAGCCCTGTCACCTACTAAGCCTTTTAGTCCTTCTCTTTTTAATAGTGCTGGTTGTTCTTGTGGAAAAGTCGGAATTTGGGCTGCCTTGGTAGACAGTGAATAAAAATCAATGTTTTTATATTATTTGGTTTCGCTTTGTCTTCCTGATGCTGATACTCTAATGGAAAGAACGCAGTGTACATACAGTGTGGCGACTATGAACTCTTTTAACACAATTTTTGAAAAGGGATATCTAAATTTTCAATTGTAAGTTGAATAAAAACAGTAAAACAAACAAAAACATGTTGATCCAAGTTCAATTGAAAAATTACAATCTGTACTTGGAACTATCATATCATTTTAAAGTGGTAATGTCAATATGATATACAGTTAGACAACTTTCAAGTTTGTTATTCTTTAAACAATTAGATTTTTTGAGCAGGATGTTTTCCTATTAGAGAACGTACTAACAACATGCCATCCATACTATATCTTAAGTATGGCCCAGAAACATTTGTTACTTTCAAGCGAAATGGAAATTCCTTATTATTTTGAGTGCAACAGATGAATGAGTTGCCCCAGTTATGTTTTAAGCAAACAAACAACAAAAACCCATCAAACAAGCACACATAGTCTCATGGTGTGATTGAATACACCCATACACTCTTCACACTATGTCCACAGTCACACTGCATACTGTATTCACACTCCACACTGTGTTTACACTGTGGGTTACCATTTTCTTTCCTAAAGGACTATTTTTCTAATATACGCTTTTGTTCTAAGCTCTGCTATTTTCTTTTCTTTCAATATTTCTTTAAATGCTTGTAGACAGTACATAGTATATTATCCTTGTTGCATGTACATTTTAGATGTTTCCCCATTTGGATGGTTGGATTTGTCAAAATATGTGAATTGCTAGCAGTGACTCTATCCTGAGATGATATGTTAGTTGTTGCATTTGTTTATAAAGGCATTTTATAGTTAACATTTTGATATATTCTATTGCAGCAGCTATCTCTAAACTGATTCTAAACCATATATAATTATTTGGTTTCTGTGGGATTTCTATATCACATTTAGTAATTTGATGACAGCTCTGCTTAGTAAATCAAGAGATGTCGTTTTCTACCTCTGTCAATTTACTACTTCACTGGCCTTCCCCCGTATTATATTTCATCTATTTACCCTTCAAGTACACTGTAGCCATTTGTGTCATGTTTTTTTTGTGTATCTTCTCCTTACTTAAAATTGCATCATTACTATTGAAGCCAAATAAAATGCAATATTATATGACCCAAAGCAGAATCAAAATATAAATTTACAAAAAAAGGAAGTGGTGTGAATACATGTTTGATATATCTTTCTCTTAATATAGAAGTTTTCCTGGCCAAATTTTTCAAAATGTTGTTCAATTTCATCAATAAATAATTAAGTACCGGCAAATTGTTCTCACTTATTGCTCCCGCGCTTTTACGGTTTTCGAAAATCACAAAACTTGTTATACACTTTTGTATGACATAAGTATGAAATTGTATGCTCCTGAAATTATATTGAACAAGAAAACTTGCTTTTTGAGTGATGAGCTATGCCTACATTTAATTGACTCATCTAAATGCTAATTTGTTGATAATTTTATGAAGTTGGAAGGAAAAACATGATTTATTTTCATTGTCTAGACATCTTTAATTCAGACACTTTTTGTTGTTGCTCGCCCTTTTTTTAATATCTGAGATTATCAAAGATGTCAGGATTGTGAGAATAACGCTATGCATGCTCATATGGATTTACTTTCATTTTAAATGCAGTATAGTAACATCTATATATATATATATATATATATATATATATATACACACACATAGTGAAACCTTTTTGATATATTGGCCTCCTAAATGCCATCACTCTACTACCTACCAGCCATTTCCCTAATAGTTGGCCTGTAGTCATTGGTTTGACCGTATGTATGTGGACGTGTATATAAAAGGTGTGATGTTCAGATTATTAAGGTAGAAATTATCAGAACTGGCTTACTTATTTTGGAACTCAGAGAGCAAACTTCAAACTGCATGTATGGTATATGAAAATGTGATTATCTGGGTATGTACTGAAAGCATAATGTTACATGTTGACTTTAAAGTGTAGTCACGTTGTAATACCCCCAAAAGCCTATATGCTTTAGATTACATTTTTGCATTCAGTTTAAGGTACAGTTAAATATGAATAACTTGAATTTTTCCCTAAGTCAAATGTTATTTGGCATAAATCAGACAATTTTTTTTGCGGTCCCAACAGATTGGACAAGAGTTAACTGTCTACACTGTAGACCACTGATCTTCATAGTGATCAGTGACATAGAAGCATGATTATAAGGATGATTTTTATTATTCTTATCTTTGGTTAGATATTATTGATGTAATACTCTTTTGGCATGACAAGTGTGTCATTGTGCATGTATTTTATTTGCACATATTCATACACTTGGAGCTGGTGTCATTTGCCATACTTGTTTCTGATAAACATGTTTCTAAAATTCTTTGCGCTCTTTCCCTCTTTGTCATTTTAATTTGCATGCTGGTAGTTTTGGAGATGGTGCGCATGATTGTTAGATTTTCAGAGGATTCATTTCTTAACCTGTTCGGTAGCTATTGTTAAAACTGGAGGTTTTCAAACAACATTTTAACACAGTTTTTCAAAGTTTTTTTTCTTCAGTTGAATGTACATGTACATGTGTTGAACTAATCTGCAGTTCAATGTACTTAGATGTTGTAATCCAGTATATTTAAACTGTACATGGTTAGTATACCCCAGCATTATTGTCTTAGTTTATTGTAAGGGGAGGAACAAAAAAAAGTATGTTTAGGCATGTATTTATGTAAACAGATGTTGTGGATATTGTACATGTATACTACTAACGATTGTGCTATTATTTGTTCCTTTTGTTGTTTGAGTTGTTTTGATTTTTTATTGTTCGTCACTCAAACAGGTACTTGCAAGTTAATTTTATTTTTCTCCTATCAGTGAATATGAAAGGAATTTTATTCCTTATATGATGTGCCCCCTTTTCCCCCCTTTTTTTTTTTGCCATTCATCTTTTTTTTAATTATTTATTATTACCCCTATATATTTGTATTTATTTATAGTTTCACTTCTAGCATAATCTTACTTAACACAAGAACTAACACACATGACCATTTGTACTTCTTGTACATAAAGTACATGTCCAGTTGCCCAAAGGCCTGTGAGACTGAAATATCACTGTGTTTTATTACCATATTATGCTTTGGACTCACATGCCTTTGCTCCTAGATACTTTAATTTACTTGGCCATGTTGAATGGCTTACACAGACCCCATAAACCATGCAGACGTTATGTATGTTTATTCATTTCCCCCTCTATGTTTTAAATGCGCTTTGAGCATTTTCAATCTTGTTTTTTTCCACTATCCATTGACTCCAGAGGTGTATTAAACTATAGGTACCATTATACATGAACATGTATCAAATACATGCAGGTGGTGGACCAATCATGATAACAACAACAAATGATAATAATACAATTCCATGCTCACTGCCGGCTACATGTGTCTCATCTCTCCATTTATATGTACCATTCATATGTACCATTTATATGTATCATTATCATTATCATTTATCATCAGCCTTCTCAAGTTTGGTAATAAGCTCCGCCCAAGGACATCTAGTGAAGGAGAGAAGGGCATGAAAGCTCCCGACAGGTATGTATAGTCTATGCTATCACAGACTGTGATTATATTTAATAGTGGCTGTAAGAATCATTTTAATCATGTTTGCAAATAATGAAAAGAAGAAGAAAAAATTGCGAGGGAGAGGTAAAGAGAAGCTCTAGAATACTCTACTCGGATTTTTTTTTTTTTTAATGCATTTTTATAACATGGTATAAATATTACTTTATTTTTCTCTCTCAATTTCTCTATTCTCTCTCTCTCTCTCTCTATCTCTCTCTCTCTCTCTTCTTGACAACAACAACAGTCCAACCAAGACGAGGGGAAGATTCTCCATTCCGTCGTTAACATCCAGAAGTAGTCTCAGTAGTGGCCCCATCAGACCCCTTAGCGTTCACCGAATGGTAGCCCAGCCTATGTCCAACTCACCGCCAATACCCAACAGTCCTCTCAGGTAAGATGGGATCAAGGATCACTGACAACAAAATATTATAAATGATATATGATAATATGGATACTTACATGTATATAGTGCCGGTATTCGCCAGGCCATGACACTCATGGCGCTTTACACATATATATTACCCTGGTTATAGCCGAGCTGCCAAAGTGACTAGCGCTCAAGCCTATCAGGTACCCATTTACACCTGGGTGGAGAGTGGCCAAAGGACATTAGTGCTGCGACAGGACTTGAATCCGTACCTTGTGATCTGCAGTCGGGTGACTTATCCACTAGACCACACCACCTCTACATATACATGTATATGGGGACACTCCTTGAAGTGTTTGTCCCTGTATTTTGGTTATACATGTATATGAGTTGCTTTCTGACAAGAATGACTCAAAGAATGATGAAATTCACCCTTGAGAAATGTTAAACAAGTTTGTTAGCCGATAAACATAATGCACACAAAACCTTCACGATTCTGTAAATGAATGCAAAAGGAAATAATGGATAGGAAACGTGTTGTTTGGCTTCATACATGTATATTTAACCAACCTTGGTAAAAAAATCATTGTGGGTCACATTGTGTAACCATGAAGAAGGACTTTAAGAAGGTGGAATTGGCTGCTTTTAGTTATTTTGGAAGTCTCTGTCAAGCTGTTGGATTTTAAATTGCTTTATTTTAACAACGGACACCTGGTGCCATGTCATTATTATGATGGCCGTAGCTCTCTAAACATGATTGCTCACATAACTATGGCTGCCCTTGTGAGCAATCAAGGATGGTTTTGGTAGAGGGATTAGTCAAAATAAGAGTCATGAAACGAACCAAACAAACAAATTGAAGACAAATTGATAGGCTAAGCTTCTCTTTTTTACTTCTTTTGCTACTTGTTGCATTTTTTTATTAAATAGAATTACAGTTGACTGCATAGGGATAACCTACATAATATGTTAATATCAACAATACGAGGCTGCTCTACATGTACATAGTTTATACCATAAGAATTATTGTACCGGTACTCAAATTTATCAGTCAGTTTTGTATTTACAAGACATTATTTCATATACATCACCATGCAAGCAGACACTTACAAGCAGCATTAATTCATATGATGATATTAAAAAACAGCCTCAAGGTTTGGAATCACTCTCATTTTAACAGTATATTTGTGTATATTTTTTTCAGTGAAAGCCCTCAAAGTTATCTTGATGAACGTTATCAATCTGAAGGACACAGTTCAGATGATCATTACTTTACAAGGTATGAATGCTTGCAATGTATCATTCACATTTCGTTCAAGTCCAGTACATTAAGACATGTATCAAGTTCGTCTAAAACCATTATTCTTCAACCCTGTTTGTTTGCTATCCGACTGTTCTAATATAAATTTTCCCATTTCAGTTTCGTTTATTTATCAGCCGCATGGTTCAAACGTTAGTTAATAAAATTCCCATGCTATGTACAGGTCTCATGACCAATCACACTTTTATGGTTTGTAATACTGATTAAATAAGGAAAATAATAAATGGATAGATAGATAGGTTTTGTAATATTGAGTAAAAAAGGGAAATAAATAAAAGGATATATAGATAAATAGATAGATAGATGGATATATAGACAGACAGACAGATAGATAAATAAATAAACACAATCAAGACAATGTAAGAGTTAATTTCTTTAAGTTTGTACTTACATCTTATACTAATTGAAGATAGATTATAAGCATGATAGTATCTTTAAACAACATCCGTCTTCTTCAATACTTCATCTGATTATTTTTCTTCCCCCTTGTTTAGATTTGGAAGCAGCGGGGGGCGAAGTCGTACACCAGACTCACCGTCTCATGTATCAATCAGAGAAGAATCACAGGAGGCTAACGATGAATATATGAGTATGTCGCCCTCTGCAGCCTCTAAAGGTATCATCTTCATGTCCTGCAAGCCGTAGGAACACACTCTAATTGGTGGCATGTTGTTCAGAATGATCATTGTATGACTCAATGTGTACTAATTAATCTTGTCATCTTCTGAGAACCAGTAGGGCACTCACTATATGTGAAGAAAACTGTCATGGTGCCCTGCATGAGCCTTATTAATTTCAAACAGTGTAAAGCATAACGAAAAATTTCATCATAAAAAAAAGGGTAGGATTATTACGTTAGAACAGGAAAAATGTATTAATCACAAATTAGGCTTCAAAGGGAATAAGAAAAGGAGAAGCTGAATTCCGAAATACTTGTAAATATATAAAGTAAATGTTGTAGATGAACAAATAAATATGTATTTCCATCTATTATAAATAAAACTTCTTTTCACTCTTGAAGCTGCATTTTGATAAGTTTATTCATTTGATTCTTGATTTATAACTTTCACCCCCTTCTCCAATAATTATTTTTAGCACAATTCACAAAATCAATATTGATCAAAAAAAAATTGTCTTTAATTACTTTGGTAATATTGGTTTGGTTTTATTTAAAGAAAATATAGAGATTAGTGTGTAATATGTTGTGCATGCATGGTGTTTCTGCTTTCAGCTTCATGTAATTTTGTTCCTAAATTGTTTCTAACATAATGACTACCTGCATTAAACAAGAATTGTTTTGAAATGATAACATGCTCCTAAACAAGAATGAAATAAGGTTTAATGTCTGCATGATAATGGTTAAATGGATACATTTAGGAGTGCATCAATTTGGAATCTTCCATGCGTCTTCTGCATTTAATTCAGCATGTTGCTTTCTGTGATTTTTTGATTTTTTTTTTTTTAACTATGGTTTTGTTTTGTTTACCTTTTTCAATGTGTATGTATTTTCCTTTTATCTAGCCTTACCCGTACCCAGAAATTTGGCTCACAGCCCCCACTTTCAGCATCATCGGCTGTCCCCTTCCCTGGCCCATAGAAGGGCGTCCTCTCCCGCCATTTCCTCCCCCTCCTCTAGCCCCTCCCTGGCCCCTGGGACCGGTGGACCACACCTACAGGTACCTGTGCCGCATCACTACCACCACCACCACCAGCAGCAGCAGCATCAGCATGTCTACCAGAATCATCAATTCCTGCATGTTGCCTCCTCCTCCTCCTGTGCCTCCAGTGCCGAGAGCTCACCCCGTAGTCTCTCTCCTTGTTAGTTGGCAGTTTGTTGGCTTGTTTCTTTCATTATTGACTTCATATTTGTTGTTTTGGTTCTTTATGGTTTGATCCTTTTGTTATGTTACCTACTCTCCAAAAAAGATAGATTTGGGTAATTCCATAAATTAGGGACCCACTTTGTGACAATTGTTGGTGTCCCACTTTAATACATAAGGAACCCACACATATTTGTTTCTCTGAGTAAAAAATTAAATACTAGTAGTGGAGTGAGATTGTAAAGTGATTTCCAAGCATAATATTGCATCCTCATACCTAGAATCACTTAACAATTATACTGCACTATTTAAGTCTTTACTCAGAGCCACAAATACGTGTGGGTTCCTTATGCAAGTGGGACACCTAATTCATGGAATTTCCCAATTGTAACCATATTATAACATTTTAAACATGCATGTAATATGCAACAAGAGGAAAATAGACTAAAATTAGGGTGGTGTTTATTTTGTTATTGTTCTTGCCAGTTGTTGGGGAGGAGATGGTGATAAACATGTGTAATTAACTTTAATCTTTTAGCCACTGCATGATTGCATTGCATGATATTGCATGTTTATACGCTATTGCTTCTCTCTGCTGAATTTTGTCAAGTAATTTACAGTGTATGTGCAGAAAATAAAGCAGTGTAGGATTTGGTTATGTGGGTATAATATAATATTGTACATTTTGTATAGTGCCCATCTATGCGATACCCATTTTCATCAAGTCCTATGAAAAGCAAGATTTTTTAATTTTTTTAAAAATGTGATTAGCAGCCATTAGCTGAAAAAGGAAAATAATAAAAAGAAATTTAAAAAAATGATAAAAACAAAAGTGAACAAAACCCTGTAAATAAATATATAATATGATTTAGAAAAACACAGCTTCCACAGAAAAACATTTACCGTAATGAGTGGCAATTGAAGGTGAACAAAAAGCAGCTGTGCGTTTTAGAGGACTTGGTTATCTCTGTTTCAGAAGACACAACATTGTGAAGCACACGATACATAGTCGTTTTATTTTATCTTGACAGTTAGTTAGTTAAGGGCAGCTAACTGCATCGTGTGCATGAGGCATTCATTATACAGTAAGAGCAGAGATATGAAACAAAAATCCAACTGTATAAAGGTTCTACATGCACATGTGTACAAATATATATGTTTAAAGGAAACCTCACCCAAGAAATAACTTTACTTAATATTCAGAGAGATTTATCATATTCTTGCCCATTAATCTACAAGATTCCCCACCAAAGTGTATGAGAGAGAGGCATAAAACAAGAATAATTAACTGTTTCTCAGCACGACATAGGCATCACCATTTTTTTGATAACGGGACGTACTATGTGAAGTCTTTTATCAAGTAAATTTATTCAAATTTATGGATGAAGTTGTTACAATTGTTCCTGCGGTTATATATTTATCACCAAATATAATTTCTACCTTCTCAGCTATGATTTCCCTCATTTAAAAGTAAAGGTTTTAGTGTTGATTTAAAAAGTCTTTCCAACTAAAAGTTGGTGCATGTACAACTTCAACTGGTACAGTACGTCACATTGTCAAGAAAATGGCTGAGACCATGTCATGCTTATAGGCATCACATGCCAAGGAATCTTCATTTATTAAATCTCTCGTACATTTCCGTCAGGAATATTGTAAAGTGCAGGAATACATCTCATTTTTCAGAATACCTAATACACTTATTCTTTGGGGTGAGGTTTCCTTTAAAGCATATTTTCAGTAGAATATTGACATTTGACTATATATTATGATATATATCTCCCTTTCTCTTCATGTTTGTAGTGGTAGTAGATGAGCCAGATTCCTACATGGCAATGACTCCCAGTAACCGGTCAAGACCTAGCTCTGTTAACTTAGTACCAAGTTCCTCCCCTTCATCTCACATAACACCATCACCCAGTCAAAGATTGGCTCCTTCCTCCGGCAGTGTACTGAAGGCTCCCTCTAATGAAGATGAGGGGTATATGATGATGGGTCCAAGTCCAGGTAAACTCACATTTCTTCTTTGTGTTTAACTCTTATCGTGCCAAGAACACTGTTCTGTGCATGCGCTGGCGTGCCACGCACACATAATCGGGTTTCTGTTGACTTGCCACGGACACATAAACTCTCATCCGCTCGCGTGCCACGGACACATTTTCGTGCATAAGTACACAAGCTAATTGTTTATGCCTATTGTGCGATGCGCATTGCGTGCACGCATGAATGCTTACTGTATTTGTGGAGGGGGTTTATTGTTGTTTTGATTTTGCGTGCTTCACGTATACCATTACATTGGATTTTCCTGAGAAAATTGCGATATTTTATCATCAAATTTGTCAGTTTTGATCATGGCCCCTCAGATTGTGTGCGGGAAATGAGACAACGGATTGGTTTGACAACTCACTGATAGTGCTTATTTACTTTACCAAAATTAAAGATTCATGAAATGATATTGGTATCAACAGAAAGAGGGTTAAATTTCCTACAACTTTAACATACAATTCTTTTTTATACAATATACAGATGAGATGTTATAGTGGATCAAACATAGTAACAATTTAAACTACACGCACTTGAACCAACCCTAAATTAACTAAGCACACAGGAGATTAGTAGCGGGCACAATAGGGAATAACCCTGTGGCACTGGGTGAATTGCATAGGGGCAGCTTAAGAGTTAAAGAGAAAGTTGAGTTCAGGACATGCGATTGCATTGTGAAAGAAACGTTGTGATATCGATCAGAAAAGGTTGACCATTTAGCAATTAAGTATTGGTGTGTACTGCAAGGTTCAGGAATTATCAAAATGATAAGAAATTTGGCCCGGTCTTGGTAAAGTTACAAGCATTGTACACAGAAAGATGTATATGGGATTACACAAACATGTGGCATAAAAATCCATCCCAATTTTTATGATGTTATATGCCATTTATAGAATATTAAGGCATTTAAAGAGCCATGCTTTTCAGGGAACATCTTTTAATTTGATGTTCTGCCACACCTGCATAATACGATGATAATGCTCACAAATTATTTGTTCACCTCTTCCCAGAACTCGACCTTCTCTTTAAACATAATCTTGTGGTTGACTACAGCCCATAAGACCGACATTTATTTTGCTATTTTCCTTTATGTATTTCTCTGTCTTGTCGGTCTGGTGGGATGACAGCCTTTAAGTGGTATAGCCCTCCTGCACATTTTGGAACTTTCTTCTTTTTCTATATATTCTTATTGATGTAGTCGTTTGGGCAGTCTCTTAGGCTGTCGGTCTAATAAATCTTTTGTAAATGTTGGTCTCATGAGCTGTTCATCTTCTGGCAGGACCCCCTTGATTTCTGGTAATGAAAAACAAAATCTAAGGGAGAAGGCAGTTAAGAGAAAAAAAGAAATGATTGATATTTTGGTAAAAGATGAACAGGAGAGAAATATCCATGACTACGTCACTGGCCAAACTACCAATTTGCATAGACCTAGTGTTCTCATATTTCAAACATTCATAACACTCTTATTATGACTGGTCTGATTTATTTTAAACTTATGCCATTTTGGGTATCTTATTTTTCTGCTTTTCTTTCAAAAGAATTTAATACAAGGGTTCGATTGCCCTTTAATTGCTGCCACCACATGTGGTGAAGGAGGAAACATTTTTTTTTTTAATGTCCATTTTCAAAAGTGATATCAATATATAGGGGTATACACTACTACATGTACATTTCTGTTTTATAATTTCTCTGGAAAAGAGATGTAAACTAGATGCATATGTTATCAAAGAAAGATGAAAATGTCAAAATACCTTTTTTCAGACATGTCCATATACTGGCCATGCATCCGTGTCTGCCCTTCAGCTGACCTCACAATGGTATACACTATACCCTGAAGGGATTCTTATCTCTTTAGAATGTTGGTTGCTAATTAGGAGAGCTATAGAAGCTGGAAACAAAGATATCATTATCATATTAATTAATCTCAGTGATAAGAAGACCTGATAAATGATATAGAGTACCGAAGCTGTGACGTCATAAAAATCTATTTTTAGAATTTCTCAATTTTTTCTTCATTTTCCGAAAGAACATCAAAAATAATGTCCAAATGTCGAAAACCAATTGAATATGTTAAATATTGGCTGAGATATGACCATCTGAATAAATATACTCCCCATAGGAACTCAGTGTTATATGCTCTGGCTCCTAATGGTTAGGAGCCAGAGCATATAACACTGAGCTCCCATAGGACATATATTCATTCAGATGGTCATATCTCAGCTAATACTTAACATATTCAATTGGTTTTCGACATTTGGACATTATTTTTGGTGTTCTTTCGGAATATGAAGAAAAAATTGAGAAATTCTAAAAATAGATTTTTGATGACGTCACACTTCTCCACTCTATTACTTTAACCTTGGACTGATCGTGGTAAGCGGGTCACTTTGTTTATATCCCAAGAAGAAAGTAATTACTATAATCGCTTTTGTTTACAAACCATGAAGCTATTATAATTTGGTTTGTTCTTTGGACAGGCTATTTTGCCCTCTTTTACTCACAAAATAGAGTTCAATTAATTATAATTACAATATTGGGAAAGAAGTTGAAGGTTGGTGATTCAAAATAAAGCCCACACAAAATATTAGGGAGCAAGATAACCAGATAATGAAATATAACAAAACGGTTTCAATCAATCAATTTTTCTCTATGCACGCTGAAGGACAATCATATTACAAATTTATATGTTCCTTCCAAATTGTAAGAAAAGATGTAATCACAATTCAACCATGGGTGAAGACCATGGAACATAATCTGCCTTTAGTTTAACAACTTCTATTCACAAAGGAGGTTTGTAGATAAACCTAGGTTGATGTGCGTCACATGACGCATTGAAACGCATCGAAAACCTAGGTTTGTCGACAAACCTCCTTTGTGAATTCGGGCCTTTATGTGTGTAATGAAGACTTTTCTGTACAGTCTAGCATTTGTGTATCATGATTTTTATTTCTTTTTTTTTTCCTTCATGATATTGCTTGATTTGGGTATTATCAGTTTCAGATGGGTCTTTTTTTTCCTTCTATCTCTCATTCTTTCTTTCTTTCGATATTTATTTATTTATTATTTTCTTTCATTCTTTTTACTTGATTAGAGATTATTTTACTGAAAGGTGGTGGGGTTTCTTTTCAGGTTGATCTTTGAGAAATCTGATCGGTACCTTGAAAAAAGAAAGAACTTGTACCCAAACATATTGCCTGCTTGAATGAGCTATTTGCCTCCTCTATGTAAGAAGGCTTTTTACATGGGTTAACTTTAATTTTCAGTACATGGACCAATATATGTACCAAAGACAAAAACCAAATAATATATATATTTTTTTAATACATATTTAACAATACCCAACACTAACCTCCCAAATTGCAACAAAGGGTTTTCCATGGCTTTTGGTAGGGTTTGACAGTAGGTTAATATATTCAATTTTTGTGAAAATTTGTTATTTTGATTACCTTTAAATAGCCATACATCTTTGAAATATCCATCCTGTAGATGTTATTTTGATGACTTACAGTAATCCGGGATTAAGGGTCAAGAAATCCGTTTAGAACAAATAGAATGTGTTCAGCATTCAGGAAACCATATATCTTGGAGTGCCAGTAGCATCACAGCTTGGTTGACAATGTTCATGTTAGTGAATCAATGATGGCATCCAAAATGGCCAAAAAATATCCTTGAATGTCTAAAAGCGAGTTACATGTATTATTCACAATAGAGATGTGAAATGCTCAGTTTGCCAGTTTAATGCACCAGTATGTCTGTACATGTATTTGTAGAATGATAAGGGATTGCAAACCAATTAATTAAGTTTGTTTACTTGTTTTGTTGATTTGACTTCAAGGTTCCAAGAGGGCAACACCTATTACCATTACACCACAGGCCGGAAGCACAAGCGCAGAGCCTTCCACCTACATGTTGATGAATCCCTCAGCCAATCGGCCATCACCTTCCTCCTGTAACAGCCCAAGCTTAGCATGGGCTCCTGCACCTATGTCCATCTCACCCATCGGAGGAGGTGGAGGTGCCTTCACCACCAACTCCTTGGGGAAGTCCCCTGATAAAAAGCACAGGAACTCTGCAGGACTGGAGGAGGCCAGCCTGCTGAAGGTCAGTTCGTCATCCCATCAGAGGTCACACAGTGAACCCGTCGTAGACACATATTGCAATATGGAGTTTGAAGCAAAAGGCAGTCAAGTCTCACATAAAGCCTGCGAGAATAACAACATCAATAAGAAGGATGTGACGCAGAGGCATAGTATGCCCCCAATGGAACCAAAGTACATTAATGTGAATTATGAGGAGAAGAATGAGCAGTTGGAGAGTAGCGTGCAGGTAACGGTAGATGCCCCAGACTGTATAGAAGGTAATGCTATGGTAAGGAACATTGTTGATAGTTCTACCAAAGGTCTTGATGTTGTCAAGAATGGATCGCCAGAAAGTGGTGTAAACGGGGAGTACATGAACATGAGCTTTGGGAAGGGTAGGAATGGACCCACAGGTATCACTGATCTGAGCAAGAGGCAGGTTCCACCCTTGCTCCTGGATCCAACGACTCACCCAGACAGTCATGATTACATCAATGTCCAAACAGACATTCGGGAGGGTGTTGTTAAGTCAAGTCCCCGTCACTCCCCTGTCAGCCCACCATCCCCTTCATGGTTGCAGAGACCTGTTGCTGAGCAACTCTTAAGGAAGTCGCTGGAAGACTTATCCTTCTCACAGCTCAGCAACAGCATCCCATCCAGAGGCAGTGCAAACTCTCTGACAGGGGTTGGCAGCAACCGAAACAGTGATACCATGAGCCCTGGGGCCCTTTCATCTCATCACTCATCACGTCGTTCCAGCCAATCTTCACTGAGTGGTGAGAGAGAACTCAACTACATTGATGTCGACATCGGACAACCTGCTTCAGAAAAATCGGGCAGTTCCACACCCACTTTGCGTGAAAAACGTTCGCGATCGCCCTTCAGACGCATCCCAAATGAGGATAAGAATTGCGATCAGGTTAATTATTCCACAATCGATTTCACAAAGTCTGAAGGACTAAGAAGTGTGACGAGCACCTTGCGTGATGCTCGCTATTAACAAATTGCAACTCGGATATTATTGCATATTTCAGACATTATAACTTGATGGAAATTTTCATGAAATTATGTGATATACATTGAAGTACATAACACATTTCAGAGCTTTCGTACTTTACTTTTTTGAGGTTGGAAAACAAGCGATAAGGCTTACAATTGTTTTTTCCTCTCTTTTCAATACCTTGTTGGCCGCTTTTACATACTTTGTTCAAGTACTAGTAAATGTACAGTCCATAATTTAGGCATTATAAGTAGAAAGAAATACATGTATATGCAGATGGGTAAAAAATGTGCCCACCCACTTACCATTCTTATATTAAGAGCCCCCTTTAATGGGAAAATAAGCCCTCAAAAAAGATGAAAGAAAGAAAGAAAAAGAAAAATCTTTTGCTTTACAGTTCAGTTATTAAACAAAAAGAAAATTTCAGTTTGATTCCTTGATGTAATTAACCATCAAAATATAAAATAAAGTTTTTCCATGAGCTCTCAAAATTGTAAAGCACCAGGAACGTATTCAAATAGTTTGTCTTATTCTTTTTACTTTGGTGTGAGCCCTACAGATTTTCTTTAAAGTACATGGTATGTACAGTGTAATGATTTCTAACAAAGTGAGTTGGATACTCTGTTTACTTGTTCACAGAACGTTATGCATAGATAAATATGCAGTTCATTCATTCATTCATAGCTGCCTTTATGATAAACGAGAAATAGGGCTTTTGTGTTTAATACCAAATGTGAGTATACTCACGATGAATTTTAAGCCCATTTTGATTTTTGATATTTTGTACGATGGTGTTGGTATGCATATTTGGTACAAGGACAAATGTGTAGGTATATGTAGGCATACAATTGATGTAATTAATGTTGGTTTTATATTTTGGTGTGATAATCGTTGCAGTCTAAACTCCCAAAATATGCAAAGGGAGTAACCTGTGTAGTCTGCCTACATCAGGATATTACATGTAACTGCTCTTGTCCTGGGGTCACATATACATTGTAAACTGTACAATCTTATTCAAGTTATAATGTTGAGCCATGAGTGGCATTGTAATTTGTGCATATGTATGTGTTTCTTTTTTTTTATGTAACAGTTGATGAATGAATTGTCTGTATTAACAGAAATGTAAATTTGTAAATCATGAATGTGTCTTTTATTTTTTCCTGACAATCAAGTGTGCTACCTGAACAACTCGGTGTAATGAAATCTCAAAATGAACTCTGGAAAAGTTAATGAATTCAAAACAGCATTTTGTTGTTGTTCAAATATCATGAAAATTTATTTTGTTTATGTGCTGATAGATGTATTATTAATGCAATTGTATGAATACAATATTGACACAATATGGATTCAAGAAACAGAGTATATATTGCAATTATTTTGAAACAGATACATTTTAAACCTTTAAATCTCAAATTTAATAGCAATGGATTGTGGGAATACTGGAATATATGTTATACGGTATCCATACTTTGTTCGTTTTGTGTAGTGTATAATCCAGTGTACACTTTAGAAATGTGTATCCTCAATTTTAGGCTGCCTAATAATAAAGGGTATTGAAACATTCAACTAATATCTGCCTTCCCTGCACCCGAGTCCAGAGAGGCAACAGTGGATGAAATGCCTTTTCTATAGGCATTAAGATTTAGTCAGCGTTTTACCCACACAACTTCAAGATACATAGCTTAGTGGATAAAGGACTGCTACATCGTGCCATGTTAAAATCATGCCATACCCATTTGTATATGTATCTTTATGGTGTCAAAATATGCCCCGCAATCATCGCTTATTCCAAACAAGTCAGTATTAGGGGCATTTGATTGCTACTAGTTTGTAATTGAATATCATGTACCAAAGTGTGCTTACAAAGACTTCTCATTTCATTGCGTAATACATGTACCTTTATGTCTTGATAAACCTGTCACATACTGAAGTGTTGGGCTTACTGAAAGTACTTACATCTATCATTACTAGTAATGTACAAGTGTATGATAGTATATGTTTTTCATTATTATTCAGGGAAATTGAATTGAACAGTACAAGGTGATGACCATGGAAAAGGTAGAGTACATATTTTTGTAATTGATTGAGACAGAAATAGACATTTATCACAAATTTGTAATCTTTGCTTTTCATATACAGTGGATATCTACAGTTGTATTTTGATGTTTTACGCAAGAGCATTTGAATTTTGACTTTGGTCATTTGATACATATCATACCTACACATACTTCAAATACTAATTCATTCAAACTATTATATCTTTTGGAAAATAGGAATCCATGCAGTAACACTCTATTACTATTTAAAACAGATTTTTTTTCATTCTCTCACCTATGATACCAATTTGGGATCTTGTCAATTTAAGGGTATGACCTTTTTGATCCGTAACTCTGTGCAGGTATCTTCCTCTTCCTCTTCTTTTTCATTTTCTTCTTCATTTTCTTCTTCTTCCAGTTGTATACTTTTGATTTTTTTCCCCTTCTGTTTCGAACCTTAATTTTGCCTCAAGTCAGATGCATAGTGACATATAGTCTTTGCATAATAATTTGCTCACACAGTTATTGAGTATTAAGAAATACAATATATATAATGAAAAAACTAGTACTGAATGTTTATCTGTATTTGATAGTGTTTCAAAATTTGTCATTTATTGTTCTTTGTGTGCAAAGACACTTTCTTAATGGGAAAAAAAAAAGGAATTTGTGCCTTTTCTATGCTTGAATGTTTTTGAAATATATGTGAAATCATGTTGATTCACTTTAATGAGAAAGTACATAGTTTCATAAATTTTGAAAAAAATATCTTGTCTATATTTTTTGCTTACTTACATCTCTGTATTGTGATAATGAAATGTATATGTGGTCAAAAAACGACCATGTACTTCTTTTATGATAGATGTACAAATTCTTACATCTTGGTGACTAATTTGACTTTGAGTATATTTTTAGATGAATTTGTGCTATGTAACAATGTTTGATATGAATTCTTCTAGTGTATAAGTGGACAATCTCACAGTTTTATTTAGTAAAACACAAAAGTACTGATTTCATGATAAATATCAATTTGATTGCAAGTGTTGATCAATTGTTGTTTGATTTATACTATCTTATCATGAAGATGTATTAATTGCCATTCATTGCCATTTGATTATTGTATATGAAACGAAGCTTTATTGAAATTTATCTTACGTGTGCTACGATCATGCTCGATGTGTAATATCTCTACTCTGTTTATGTTGAAGTGTAATTTGTTTAAAGTCGTCATATTTTACATGTAACAATATGTTATTCCCATTATTGAGAGAAGGAAATTTTGATCTTAATTTATTTTTATTTTATTTGAATGGCTTTTTTCAATAGAGAATACAAGACAGATGGAAAAACATAAAACTGTGCCATAAAATAACAAACATTGCTTTGTAAAACGTTGTAATTTGATTGTATGTAATTGTCAAGTTTATCATTATTATTATTGTATTGTTTGCAGGGGAAAGTGTTATGGATAATTCTAAAATGTGGCCAAAACTATATACCTTTTATTCGCTCTTTACTTTTGCTAATCCTGGGGTAACATCAGTGCTTAATTCATTGCATGTATTTTTTGATCTACTTCATTTATCTTTACCTACCTATTTTATAATTGCCATTCTAATGCCAATTAGGACTGCCCCCTGTAGCTAGAAAAGTTCTTTGAACCTTTGCTGGGAACCCCCCCCCCCCCCCCCCCATCTTCTATATACGACCATGCCAGCGCGAATACTTCCTCTTTTCTTCTGCCAGGCGTGAATTCATCCCCCCCCCCCCCCCCAGGGAGTTCTGAAAAGCTAAGGTAATTTACCCATACACTTTTCTGATTCTTGCAATCATTGTTCTTTTGATGCAAAATTCAAATGTTAATACAAACATGTCTGTAATTTTGTTAATATAGAATATTTTGCCACCATACTGTTAGGAAAGTTATCAATTATGATATTTTACAACATTTTAGTCCTGTTACAAGTTTTGAGATTTTCACCTCACACATTTCTGCAACGTCCTCATACCCTTATAAAAGACAGATAAATACTCATGTCTACAAACTGTCAAGGATAGTTGATTTTGAGAATCCAAAGTGATGGGAGTTCTTTGAGATTTTATTTCAGAAGTCTTGATTTTAGCCATTGGTGTTACTACTGAAATGTAATGTGGTCAAGAGCTAAATACATGTATTATCTGTTAAGTCTTCTGCCCTTTTTTTTCTTTGAGAGTGGTTTCAAAACGTTTTCAATGTCTATTGTATGAGTCAGTGGACTTTTGATCATATTGTTTATCATTTTGCCACTCTCCAGTAGGATGAAACTCCTTGAATACATGAGAACCTTATTGTGGGAAGCTTGTCTCAAGAGCTGGGCCCATTTCACTGAAAACGAGATGTACACTTGAACCGTGATGTTGCAGGTCTCATCACATTCACTTGTGCTAATGAGGAGCCGGCAGCAATGATAATCTCAGATTTGTAGCACATCTAATACCTTTCCTCATGAAACGGAAGGAGGGCTGATTTTAATTAATTATCATTATTGCTCAAATGAGACCAGCCCTTAAAGCTGAGAATAAGTACAGAACGGTATATTTGTATAGTTACTGTAGCTGGTTCATGTAAATGTATCTATTAAGTATTCTACATACTTTATTTTGATGGAATGTCTTCTTCCTTTACTTATAATTTGCATCTCTGCTTTCTTTGTCCACTTCTGATTACTGGCCAGATCGAGGCTCAGTAAGTTGTACAGAAGATAATATATGTACATGTATTCAAAAACAAGATCGTGTAATTGATCACTCTGTACTATGTTTGTCAGCTGTTTTTTTTTGCATTATTTCTTTCCTCATGCCTCAAGTCGAAGTAACTTGTTGTATATCACATAACAAAAAACAAAAAATAAATCAGATTTGGTAGATTAAATTGACAGAAACTATAACAGCTTGACTCTGTGCATGTATTTCCTGTCTGCGTGTTTATTATCATACTCTATAAAAAGATCACTCTATAAACAATGACAATATTTTGTCGGTGACTGGGCGTCGCTTTTAGGAAGGTCTGGAGATAATAAGCCCCAACCCCCTCCTTCACATTATTGGTCTATTTTTGCAAAGTTGTGAACAAATACCGACCCCCCCCCCCAAATGCTTCAGCGCGTTACAATCGTGAAAATTGCAATATTTGTTTGTTATATTGAAGGGTCGCGTGCTTATGCGAGTTTTACCCCCTTTAATTTTACTGAATAATGTCTGAACATTGTCATTGAAAGATCTCGACGGTAAAGCCTGGATAGACTGCCAATTTTCATCATCCAGTCGAAACAAATAATGTAATACGATTCGCGCAGTCAAGCTAATGGATTAGGGGTGCATTATGTCACCCTATCGTCTCTGGCGTCGTCGTCCTAACTGTCTTATCGTATTGAAACTGATAATCCATCTTTAGTTATAAATATGCAGTAATGCTTTACTTCTTTCCTCATAGAAATTTGTCTCAATTTGTAACCGGGCCAAATTTGTTGATATATGGAAACGGAGCGCATCTTCAGTACTATTATGTCCAGATTTCTATGGAATATTTTGATGATATTGACGTTGTCGATAGTAGCATGATATTTCTTTTTGTTTGCTATTGTGTGGTGTGTTGTGTCCTGCTTTCGATAGTTGCACAGGGCATATTTCTTTAAATATGCATGAAGTTCAAATTTCCTATGGTGTGTCGAAGAGTTTACATTACATTAACAGTATAAGCAGCAGCAGCAGAAGTAGTAGTGATGGTGGTGGTAGTAGTAGTAGTAGTAGTCGCTTTGCTAGAAACTGTTAGAAAGTTGATATTCGGAGGAGAGACGCGGCCCCTTAACGCCCTCCCCAGCCGATTTGAATTGAGCAATACCCATATTATGGCTGTTGTGGAAAATCGAATGAACATGATCAAGTTAAACGTTTATCGTTTTGATTAAGACGAATGAATCGGCCCTCAATCCGAAGCAATGCATACAAATTCTATAAGTTCTTATAAATTGATTAAAGCACGGAATGGTCCGTATCTTAACTTGCTTCTTTACCACAGTCGTGGGGTCAACAGAAAAAAGAAATGCCGTCTTCCGCCCTTCCACACTAAGAGTCCCACTAACAATCCATCAGATACGACATTAAGTACCAATGACGAGCGTCGGCCCTCTTGGTTAATTTGAGAGTCCATGTTTATTCAGATTGCTAATAAACGTCTGGTATTCCCGCCCAAAGTGCTCCTTGTGAATTGATCTATCGGTTATAATGTTTTGCGATTCTATGCTCTTCTTCCGCTCGATCCCCTTAGATATTTCTTAATTTGTAGGCCTCCTGTTTGATTTATCCCTTTTCCGAGTCCGACGAAGAAAGTCCATGCTGTTTCTACGTACATTCGCTAACTGTATGATGATGATGATGATATCATATTCAGGTCATCTCCTTTTGAGGTCATCACCTCAGGACTGGCGCGCACTCTTTGACGTGTGTACTAAATTAAAGGTATGTCACTCGCAGTGGTGAAGCTAGGGCTATGATCTAGGGGTGCATGCAGAGGGGACCACGTTCCCCGGACGACACTCGAAATGGACCCCAAAATGCAAAAAGGGAAGGAGAAGACAGGGAAGAAATTAGGGTCCTTATAATACGCCCCTCAATCCGGAATAAATCGCAAGTTAGAAATAGTGTTATGAAAGGGTTAACATGCGAATATTTCTAATGTTTGGTCACTTTGCGCCCCCAATATTTTGAGGGAGTGCCTATCAAGCATCTCCGAATGGTGTGAATTCTAACTGACCATGCGTTGCTTCCACCTCGTTGCAACCCACCTCCCCTATAAATTCGCTCTTGATTTGCAGGGTCTGGTCAAGAATTTTCCAGTATTGAGGGCCGGTGAATTGTCGCGCATGTCTAAAGTTGGGGTCCCATTAACCGTTGCGAAGCGCTGGCAAAGCGGGGGCGGGGGGACTATGGGCCTACAGGGACTTGGAATTGTTATAAAGCACAATAGAGTTCTTAATATTGGAAATTGAAAAGGAAAGACCTAAAGGTGGTAAAGGAAGAGAGATTCCATTACACACCTGATTAAGATTTCTAATTCCCTGGGCGGGTCATGAGGTAAACAAAAATAATGCTCTTAGTTTTGGGAGGAAATTGAGGAATGAAACGCTGCTGCATATATGGGTGGAAGGGCGGTTGATACCATCGTCCCCTCCCCAAAAAAAAATTAAAAAAAATTAAAAAATAAAATCAAATTCGGGCCCCGAGAACTGTTACATTTCGCAGCATGTTTTTAGTTTGAAAGAAGATTCGCACTCCCAACCCTAGAAAATTCTTAGAATTGGTGGAAAACTGCGTGTTTTTGTTGAAAGGGTTGTATAATAGATTTACCGACAACAGGCAGCAGATAAGGAATGTGCAACTTCCACCGCGCCCCAATGATCGACGTCACTCCTCAGGATTCTCATTCTAACTATAGGCCCACTGAACAATGGTTCAAGGTTATTTTCAACATTAAATGCACATTACACCTTCATTTTTAATATGGAACTTTGCAATGTAAGGCCTCTAAATCGATTCTCAATGTGGGTTTGGGGTGAAAGTGTAAGAACCCATACAAAATACCATGATTTGGACGGATAAAGAAGGGATATCGAATAAGAGATATTTGGAATATGTTTTTCTAAACTAAGTTACCCTTCTGCCCTTAATTCTGTTGATTTGAGTTCAAAGGTTCATGCCTTTGATACTACTTTCTTTTCTTGGGAGTTGGGGTCTTTATACACAACGAGAATAATGACAACTTGTCCTAGTTGTTTTCCTTAGGATTGGAGGATCGGAGGGTACGCATAGGCGCCGGAAGTGGGGTGGAAGGGGGGGGGTATCAGTTGCCCCCCCCCCCCAACCAAAAAAAAAAAACCCGGGCCCCTCCCCCTCTCCAAAAAAAAAATGCAGTAAAGGAGTAAAGATGGTTTTTATATTGAACCCAAAAGAAAATAACATTAGTAAAAACCTAAAATAAATCACATATAAAATTCCATTCAAAGAAAAGGAAAGTTAACATGATTTAAATTTCCTAAACATTGCGCATGCCACCTATATTTATCAATGGTGGTTTATATAATAACGATACGCGCTGGGCTCGGGGGCTCGAGCCCCCTCACTTTTTGAAAAAGTATGTTACAGAGAAAAAGAAAGAAAGAGAGAAACTAAATAAGTGACCTGCCAATGTCACACATGAGGTATCAAAATATGCTCATCTGACCGTAATTAAATGCCTAAAACCCAAGAGCTTACGGGGGCTCCGCCCCCGGACCCCACCAAGGGCCCTAAGGCGTTCCCCTGGATGCTCATCTGACCGTAATTAAATATTAAAACCCAAGAGCTTACGGGGGCTCCGCCCCGGACCCCACCAAGGGCCCTAAGGCGTTCCCCTGGATGCTCATCTGACCGTAATTAAATATTAAAACCTCCGAGCTTCCGGGGGCTCTGCTCCCTGGACCTCACCAAGGGCCCTAAGGCGGGGCCCTGGATGCTCATCTGACCGTAACAAATTCCTAAAACCCCCTGAGCGTCCGGAGGAAGTGAGCCCCCTGGAATGTTTGCCCCCCCCCCCCCCCCAACAACAATCTCAAACTGCTTCCTGCGCGCCTGAGGGTACGTGTGGGTTGGTAGAGGTGAACTAAAAAATGTTTGTATTCAGGAGCTGTTCTGTTCCCTCATGAAATAGTATATACTCTAGCAATTTCTAATATTTGTTTTCACGAAATCGACGTTATTCCACAAAAATCTCTTTTTTTGTACACTAAAATTCTATCGCGGCACCCCTAAAAATGTCTTGCGGCACGTACACCGGTTGTAAAAACGCTGGACTAGTGGAGGGATAGACGGTAAATCAAAGCAAATTGTAGACTTAGGATTATAACTGGGTTTATATAGCTCACGAATGGCGACCCTGAGATGATTCCCAAACCAATGGAGATACTAAACCTGTGCATTAGGTCGCCGTTGGAGTGAAGGCTTGAGATGGAATCGCCTAGAATAGAAATGATGGTGATGTGTTGAAAATGTCGAATTATTCGCGACGTGACCTTGCCTAAACGGCTGATGAATGATAGAAGGTCGAATGCCAAGGAGGAAGGGGAAGGGGGCGGGGGGGGGGATGGGCTTACTAAATGGAGTCGAAGTGAGGTCGTGATCGAGGGTGTAGACAACATGGACAGCACAAACACGGCACAAGCAGATCAGATTACAGACCAGTCACAACCGAGAAGTATGGGATGCTGGGTCGACATCTACAGTAGATCAGTAGCTCATTATCATCATCCAATGGCGTCACTCATTCATCACCAAAGAATCTCACTCTCTTTCAGACTCTGTCGAGTCGTCCAGGATCTAATAAGATAAAATTGCTCGGGCATACATCCTGGAGGTCTGTGAATGACAAACATATTTTAGACCCACAAGTTAAAGGTTGTATATGGTCCTTGGTAATATATTCGATGATTAGTTATCTGCTTGCTACAGTTTAGTTCCTGTTGGCTCGTCATTGTTTCCAACAGGTTCACAAAATATGTATAAATGTATGTATATATGAAATTTGGTAAAGAAGAACCAATGAAACAACCGTAAGAGATACAAAATATCCGAATTTTCCATTTTAAGCCTTGGTCAAGTCAAATGACAAATATATTAAAAACCACTGTTCTTCAAAATTTGAAAACGGGCTCAACTATAAGTGCGCAAAGATAAACAAAAACAAAGAGGATAAATCTTTTAGAAAAGCTGTCGAAAAAAAGGACGGGGAATACGCTAAAGAAAAAGAAGTGAGATAAGCACGAGAATGACAAAACAAAGAAAAGAACTAGAAATGGAAGAGAGAGAATAGGAGAACTAGAGCGCGAGAGAGAAGAGAATAGATATAGAGAGAAGCGAAAGAGATAGAGAAAATGAGGAGAGAAAAGAAGAAAACATGACTGCGAGGTAAGAAGAAGCAAAGAGAACATGCGAAAGGGTGAAAAAGAGCACAGAAAAAAAGAAAAGGGGAATGAGACAAACAAAGAAAAAAAATCAAATGACCGGAAAAGAGTTAAACAGAAACGTTTATCTCACGAGGTTGGAGACAGCCGAGAAAGTGGATAATGGCGTTCCTCCGCATCTGACTTGACTTGGGAAGTCACTCGGCTTGTGGTTGGGCCTGTTGAAATCCTGTTCCACGGGGAGGCCAGCTGTCTTGATCGTGATACTAATAATGATATATTTGATTCTTTTATAGCGCATATCACATTATACAACGTTTCGATTCGCTTCCAAAGAGCATTGGAAATTAGTACCCTAGTTTTAGCTCTGGCAGCCGTAATCAGCGCACAGTGCATTTCAAGGAATCCTACCAGCTACCTATTCACCTCACTTGGATCGAGTGTGGCAAATGTAGATTAAATTCTTAATATCATTAGTACCGCGGCGGACTCGAACTACGGACCTTGTGATCCACAGTCCGGTGACCTGTCCACTCGGTCACGACACCTCTATAACTTAAATGTCGGTCATTATTTTATAAATATACATAATGTACAATAAATGATGATGCTCCGTAAACGAAGAAATTATTTTACATATTTTTACAGATTACAGGGCTTTGTCAAGTAATGATTTTATTTGACTTCGAAAAATATTATTGTTATGCAGTCTGCTCCAACTCTACCACCTCTGCCCCCCCCCCCCCTCCCTTCTTCCGGCTTCCTACCTCACATACCAATGGTTATTCCCGATATTATGGGATGGTAGGGACTGACCACATTCAATGACGGTTGGTCAGATCTTTGAATTTACTGGTGTGACCAGATACGGCGTCATACCGGCAACAGTTTCTTACTCATCATTCTAATTGTCGATGGGAATCTGGAAGGGGGGAGGGGTTGGAGTGTCTCTTTCCCATTTCCAAGTGAGAACCTGAGATTATCACGAAGATATACCCATATATTCCGAAGGGTTTTATGCATCGCTGATACTGATATTGTAGAGTGATGAGAAGATTTATGATGGGTTTTGTGCATTACCGAGGATGACCACCAGTCTTTATTCTGCTCTCATAATTCAAGTCTCTCTTGTGAATCCTTTATGATTCGTGTGGGTTTAGGAAGGTATTGCCATTATTCATTGTGGTTTCCGTTGCATTAGCCGCCGCTGTTTCTTCTTACAAGTTTTCAATAAACCATAAAAGCCGTATAACCTGTTTTCAGGGGAGTTAAAAGTGTCATATTTTCGGTTAAGTATCGTGAAGTAGCATTGTGTCCTGTGGTTGCCTCCGCATATCTCTATGAATATCAGGACATGCCTACATTAATCAAGGCATAAGTATACATGCTACCATTAATGGTGGTGTCTTCAAAAATACAAAGAAAACATCAAGTATGGTATCTTACAAGTATATTTTAATGAAGCGAACATATATTAAACATGATACTTGTAACTATTAAACATACATGAAAAAGTATAGTTTATGTTCATTCAATGAAACAAGTAATACTAGTTACATTACATAGTAGCGCCGTCAGGCGGAGCTGGGACAATGCCCATGCCAACCCGATAATCATTCTTTATAGTTCTCAAATATTGACAGCAATATGAAATTTTGTCGGTATAATATAGCGCTGTGATGAAAACAAAACTCCTAACAGTGCTACCTTTCGGACACACAATAACACACTTAACAAAGGCTTGTGCATTAAATTTGATAACATTACGAAAGTGGCCTATTGGATATTATGACCTTCTATTTATGATCTTGGCCCAAAGGGTGGAATCAGTATAATGAAGTGTGTGGTGTAGACGCGCATGTCATTATGAAGGTCTATGAAGCATTTGAAGAAAGATGACAACAATAAAGAGGAGAAACAGTGGTAATTCATAGCTAGATATTATCCTGTAAAATTAGTCGATACATTTTCTTTAAAGACCGCTCGCTTTTCAAGATTCTCGCTTGTCAAGATCCTTGTTAATATTACAAAGGTTTAGTCGAAATTGATGGACCCAAAATGAGATTTAATTTAATGTTTAGTTTGCATAAATGATATTGACGGAACACGAGTGATATGTGAGTAGTACGTAAAGGAATTAAACTCATCAGCTGACCTAACAGTAGACATAATAATTATGTGCAATATTGCTGGAGTTTCATTATATGAAGGAAAAAAAAACGTTGTCCACCTTTTCATTGTACTAGTCTGTTGATAGGCTGGTTCTTCACCAGAGTGGAGGGTTAAGCTTCTTCTACCTCTCCAGCTGTCTATAATTGTCTCTTTCTTTCGTCTTTGTCTACTTCTCTCCAATGTCGAAGAATCGCTTTCCATCAAAGTTTGCAACTCGCACCATATACCCCCACAGACCCTCACAATGGGAAAAGTCCAGACTTGCCCCCCCCCCCCCCACCACACCTACCTTTTCTCACGGGCAGTTGTCCCAGGTTAGAGTCGTGGTTGCTGTGTGGTTAATATTTGCTATATTTGTCATCAGTATGATCGTCCGGTAGGTAGACCGGGATAATTGCCGGTCAAGGCAAACAAAAAAAGCAATAGGTTATAATATGTAATGGTGTGTTTAACACGAATGGAATCTACATCCTATACGATTGAGGAACCAACATGCGGGGCTTGTATTTTATTGGTCTTACCATTTCGAAGTATTCTTGCGTTAAACGCTTGATAATCATTTCCTAAGTTTAAAATGAAATATCTAAAATTGAAGATATTGTATCAATATGTAATCATATAATAAAACGGAAAATTGTATAAATATGTCATTGTCTAGATTACAATCAATGATGTCGATGACCTCAAGATATTTTATTATTTACGATTGCTATCAATTGATTGTAAATGTTATAAGTTACCAAATACAGTAATTTTATATAAATATTAGTAACCCTTAACAAAAATTAATCATGATTGAAAAATTCTGTCTCACTTTCCCCATTTAAAGCTCTCCCAATTTTGTAGAACAAAAGGTAGTAAAATAAAGGTTTATATATTCCATATACCTGCTAGAGCAAGATGAATAAAACATGCAATGCGTTTTCCAGTATTGCCTCAAGTGCTTGTGTATTTAAATGAAATGATGTATTAAGCATATAACTGGGATTATATCATCGTTTCTCTGTCCGTGCAATTATTTTAGAGAATTACAGGAGTATACACACGAAGACAGATGAATTATTTATAGGATATAAAGTATTTACCTGATTACCTGTATACATGTAGTGTAAAGTGAAGAATAATCGTATCATACATTTACATAAGACCTTAACTCTCACAAGTGTCTCAATAATCAGGCCCCAGCATATCTACTCCATTCCACATATCCATGTATAATACACGATAAGCCAGTAGTAAAACACTTACCGTCCATCGAACAAAAAAAACAAACAACAGATAGGTGATAGGGCTTTTCCGTGATTGCACCCCCCCCCCCCCCGCCCCAAAATCTGGAACTCCTAACCCCCTGTACTTAAGATTCGCCATACTCTCACACTTTTCAAGAACTGTCTGAAAACACATATTTTCAAATTTGTTGTAATATTCCTCTCTGTTTGTAATTAACGTACGTTTCGTATGATGATGTTCACTCTTTTTGTTTGTTTGTATAAAGTATTTATTGTTTATAATAATAATAATAACAATAATAATGGATTCTTGTATAGCGCCTTGTATCTAATGAAAACGCGCTATATAAATGTAATATATCTATTAAATTATAAGTCAGAACTAATTTTGTTGTAATTGTGCACTAGGCCTAGTTATGCATAAGGTGGAATGCCATGGGACCTTTTAAGATATAATGCTAATGAGACGAACTCTGGCTGAAAAAAGAGTGTTCCATCGTGTTGAATGTTCACCATTCAGCAAACCATGTTTCTCAGCATCGACCCTTCTCACGCAGAGAGTTAATCTACATGTACAGTGAAACCTGTCTATAAAGACCACCCGTGGGTGACACGAAAAGTAGTTTTATATTAAAATCAGGTGGTCTTTATGTGCAGGTTCCGTTAGTTAAGGTTTCTACGAGAAATGTTTTCAAGGAAAACAGAAAATGTCGTCTTTACAGACTGGTGGTCTTTGTATACAGATGGTCACTTAAGAAGGTTTCACTGCATTTCATTGCGGAGGATCGTACCTTATTTCTTCCCCTGTACTCTTCCTTTAAAAACATTTGCAGAATTTTCTTCCCATTATGATCGCTCTAGTTTTTAAATTCGTGCTTTTTTTTTTAAGTCAGATATTCGAGACGCTAAAGAAAAATCTGCAACTCGAATTTGAATGTTTTACTTTAAAGGTATATATTTGACCAGTATATAAATTTTAATTCTTTGGGGTGGGGTACGTATATATATTCATGTCTCTCTTCTTTGTCAAATGATATTGACATATTACTGCACAAATCATCCCCTTCTGCGTTCGTAAGCCCTAGTGTTCTTTAAAGCTGAAGGGATGGGGATGGGGGCACAATTTTTACGCCGCATGACAAAAAACAACAGCAACGTTCAACGAACGTTTCGTTTAAACATCATTTTGACGATTTCGATAATCAGAAAGTTATGAATTCAACAAAGTTCGGAAATAATATAAAACCCTTAGAGTAGTTTCATTGCATAAGAGGATCTCGATCATGCGGGTGGGTTGTTCTGAGTAATATTCCTCACAGATAAAGGTCCCACAATCATGATATGACGAATCCAGAATTATGACAATAATGTGCATGCCTTTAATGATAAAGAGGCACTTGCGATTCCTCTCTGCTGTACGTAAATGTTACATTTTAAAAGATGACGACGACAGCATCAATGATAACAATGATGATTAAAGGGGAAGGGTGCTCCACAAACCCCCTCCCCCCCCCCTGAATCCTCAACCACCATATAGGCCACTGAGCTATTAGTGATTTTGTACCCTGTATTCGGAGAGATTTTCCTTAAATGTTTTAATTTTCTGAAAACCGTAAAGTAATAGTTAATTGATTTTTTTATTGTTTTCCACGAGCTCACTAAATAAATATTACATTCTAGCAATCAATGATTTGTTTCGATGAGGTCTATTCTCCTAGTGCACTGTAAAAACAAATAGAAGACGGACAAGCTAATCGATTATCCGTTGACCTTTTTAACACTCGTTCTATTTTCAATGATTATATGGCGTTGCTCCTAAGATTCTTTTTTCATGCACTCGTGAAAGATTGATATAACCATGACGTGAAGCCATGAATAATTGAGATGGTGCCGTTTTGGATAGGCCCCACGTACAGCGTGGCGGCGCATCGCAATAAGGGTTGGTTTAAATCATGTTCGTTCTCTTGTTACAATAATGCCACCATTTCAAAGGTTTAATTAGTTTGATTAGCATTAACGAGAACAATGATGGAAACAATTGCCCCATAATGAGACAGGAAATATGCCCTACATCTTTTATTGTTCAATAAAGGCAAATTTTTTAAACTCCATAGATGACGCTTTCGAGGAATGGCGAAATCATATTCACATTTTGTTTTTATTTTCAATTGTATTAAATTGAAGTGTTTGGGGCAGGCATTAATTCTTGCATTTAATTTAAAAGAGGTTAAAAATGCATTGTCAGGACTTTTTCTTCGTCGATGTCGGAAATTCTAGTATGATTAGATATGATTTTTTTTTTTTTTTTTGATAATAAATCATTGTATATATATTTATATATTCATCGAACAGGAAGGAAATATCCCCGACGCTTTATAAAGGCCCGGTCCCACTGCACTTACGGATACAAAGAGGATGTAAAACGTAAAAAAAATCTTGCCATCCGTTGGAAAAACGCTATGCATCCGTTGTGTACTCATTGCATACGTGTTTCATACGCTCTATCCGTCGAGCATCCGTCCACTGTGATTTCATCCGCGCAAAAAGTTTTGAGCTGCACAAAACTTTTAGAACGGATGAACTTCCACCGTGTACGATGTAAATCCTCGACAAATACGAGCGACAAACGTTCTTTGTCCGTTATCATCCGTTAAACGTCCGCTGTATCCTCTCTGCATCCACTGGGCATCCTCGCAACTCACATCCGCTGCAGCTGAAAACGGAAAGAGGGAGGAAAGATAAGGTACATGGAACGTCTATACATCGTTAGTAGCACGGAAATAGAAAGGATGTAAGCGTATGCATCTCGTATATAAAGTATTCAAAGCTGTCATCCACTTCCATCCGCTTTCATCCGCTAGGCTTCCGATGAACATCCGTTTAACATCCCCGCTACATACTACCCACGTCCGTTATTTTCCGTTCTGTTTTCGCAAATTTTCGCAAATTTTGTCCATTTCTGGAGCGGATGAAAACGGATGGAGCCACACCCGAAATTTTGCTCGTCCGCTGTGTCCGTTATGTATACGTTTTGTGTCCATCGGCCAGTGGGACCGGGCCATTAGATCATGAATTCCTTTTACAAATTAAAGTTCATGAAAAAGATTTAGCCAGAACTAAAAGTACTTTCTTTTTTTAGAAATGGGTTCATCCTAAACTAAGGTAATGTTATTCATATACAGGAATTCAAATTTCTTTTCCACACAGCAGTCGGGTGGTAAAATAAAATGAGAATAATGTAAAATAGAGTAAGAATTGTTTAATAGCTTCTCTCTTTTCTCCCTCCTCTCTCTTCTCTCTTTCTCTCTTCTCTCCTCTCGCTCTCCCTCTCTAGAGTAACTAGGCGTGTGTGAGAGTCATCCTTGTAAACGTATTCAGGATGAGCTACGGAGATCTATATATTTTATTCTATACCTTAATTTCTTCATGATTGAACATCTGATTTTTCTTTTCTTTTCTTTTCTTGCATGTATGACTCGGGTTTTTGTTTTCCGATGTAACTTAAATTGATTGTTTGATATTTTGTTTCATAACAGATTTGGAATTGTTGTCATATATTTATTTTCCTATGTTATAAATGCATACCTAATTATGGAATTGTGAATGAATTTGAAAAAAATATAAAATATCGGCTCTGTACTTATGATAGAATCTCTTTTACACGACTTTTTTAATTGATATCAGACATTGTTTAACAATTCCTAAGATTTAAAATTACCTACTTTTATCATTTTTGTGGCCTTTTGAAAATTCACACTAAAAAATAATGGTAATGTACATTTCGATAATCTGTTGATATCATTGTGTTGTTGTTGTTTTAAGTTTGTTTGTTTGTTTGTTTATTTGATGTGGCTTACTGGACATCCTAGACAGCGACGTAGCTGTATGCCTCCCCCTCCCCGACCATCCAATGGCGGCAACAAATATAAAGTAAAAGAGAGTTAGAGAATGAGAGGGGGGCAGGGATGGAGAGGAGAGAGAGTGAGAGAGAGTGAGAGAGAGTGAGAGAGGGTGTGGAGGGAGAGGGAGTGAGAGAGACAGAAGTGAGTGAAGGAGAGAGAGAGAGAGAGAGAAGGGGGAAGATAGGGGGAATGTAACACCAGAATGAGCTGATACCATTCTTGTCACCACTACTCTCTACTTCACCTTACTCAGAAGTCAGCAGTACAGCCACCTACAGGGAGCCCGAAAGGTCAATGTCTCCCAGGTGCCCCTTCTGATGACCAGACCCTCACTCCTATCTGGTGTGTTTCTCTCACACCCATGGTCGAAATAAATCCATTGAGAGTGAGAAAATGAGAGTAGAATACCTACCTCTTATCACCTAGGATCCCTCATTATATCCCAGAACACAAATAATTTAAGAAGAGTCAAGAAATCATTGGAGATGAAAACCGTTCGGCCTTCAGTAAATTTTCGTGGAAGTCACACTTAAACGGACAAAGTATATGTAGCCTGTACTTCATATTTAAAGGGGTACCAGGTCTAATGATAATCACCGAGCATTAAAACGATAATGCGTCAAAGTTATAATTTACTCAAACCCTCTGTAGCCTCGATTCCTGTTAAATCGAATCTATACTAATGCAAATTATCTTGTAAAGAAATTCTATATCCAGCCCATGTACAATAAAAGCATTATTAGTCCATTTAACAGAAGATAATTTATCTGTGTTTGTAACTCCTTGTACAAGGAAAGTCGTTATTGATATTGTTTCTTTTTTTTAATAAATCATTTAAAGAAAACAATTTGGTTTTCGAGCGAGAAACTCCACCTCTTCAGCCATTTAGCGAGTTTTACATAAAGTTGCTATTGCCGTTGATAATAAAGAATAATGATTGGCCTGTTTATAGATCTAAAGGCCTTTGATTCTATTGATCACACATTTTTTTTTTTTAATAGGAATATAACGGTTATAGAGGAATTATATTGGTCAAAGATGGATTCAAAAATTATTTAAGTTATCGGAAATGATATGTTGTACTAGAAAATGTGAATAACTGAGAATGTCTGAAAGATGTGGAGTGCCCCAAGGCTCAAATGCGGGACCATTATTATTTCTTTTATATGCAAATGATCTTTGTAATGTTTCAAAAGGGCTACCTAGCACGTATATTATTGCAGATGATCTTATTGTGTCTTTGTTACATCATGATATTGTATTTTTTCAAAAAATGTTTAATGCAGAATTTGATAAAAATACTTTTTGAACAATTACTTTGAGTGTTCTAAAAAAAAATCACATCCTCCCATGTTTAAAATCTTTTTTTCCCTTCTTTTTCTTATCGTTTAAAGAAAAAGTAGAATCAATTACATAGATGTATGTAAGCTATACTTAGAAGGGCACATTGATATAAAAGATCTGCATGACTTGTATGAAACCCAAGCACATGTCCTATTTTGTAAATTGGAATCCCCCAAATATAATTTTTCGATAAAATACAGTAATCCTTTTGCGTTTTAGGATTATATCCAATTTGAAATTTAGATCGCGCTAGGCATAGCGTCACCGTTTGCTCCAGGGATTTTTTTTCTCCAATACTCTGATCATGCAAAAGTATCAAATCCCTATCAGAGATATTGTATTTGAATTTGATTCATAAATGTTGTGCACATGTAAGATTTTAATGGCAGTCAAACCCTTGTCATATTAAGTGTATTTGTGTTAAACCAGAAAAATTAGAGAAACAGAATTGCGAAAGTTTGAAATAAATCGGACCAATAATAATAATAATAATAGCTCACATTTATAATGCGCCTAATACTTTGTTTCTAGGCGCAGTACATGTTATCACCAATTTACCAATAAAAAGAGAGTAATGAATGTTTAAAATAAGAGATTAATAAATCTAGTATGCGAATCTCAAATCGGCAATTTGGTCGGTGGATTATGATGTAGTCACGCACAACCCTCCCGTTGTCATACAAAAATACCATTAATTTCTGTTTTTCTCCTGAGGACCTTCTTCCTTGGGGCACTCCTCAAAATTAATAGCATATTATTATATGTCTTCTAAAAAGCAAAGACCATTCCGAGTAATATACATGTAGTTTTTAAGATACAATTGTATCACTTTGTGTGTTGAAACAAACATGACAAATGGGGAACATGTCCGGCTCAACGTTAGAATAACAGTGCTAATTTATACAATTTTGAGTGCCCTTAGGTATAGTGTTTACAACTTTAAAAAAAAAAATACTTTCTTAATCTTTGTCTGATTGCATTTATACTTTCACCAGTTCGCTTCTCTGAATTTTTCTTTCAATTTTTTTTTCTTCAAAGTCGACTATCAAGGTTGAATTTTCCTTCATTTTTCATAAATTCTGACACTAATTTATTTGCAGTCATACCGATGGGTGGATGCTATATCTAGGTTGTATAGGACTATCATGGATATGTGAAGATTAAGGTACAGCGATCAATCGGCACACTATGACCATCCCTATGTCATTTAACACATCGCTCAGTGGTCCACAGAGATTGTGTACTCAATGACTTCATATCATCACGGCTATGATTGTGGCCATACAGGACATGAATTTTTCAGTACGATTTCGGCTTAGAAAAGAGCCCCCTGTGAGCTGTTGAATTTATTTTGCATTAAAGTGTGGACAGAAATGATGAGAACAGTGGGATTGGTAAGGGGCAAATGCAATATTGAGAAAGATAGAGTGATGATGACAGAAAGAGAGCTGGAAGAGAGAGAGAGAGAGAGAGAGAGAGAGAGAGAGAGAGGGAACGAGAGAGAGAGAGGCAGACAGAGAAATACAGACAGATAGAGAGAGAGAGAAAAACAGAGAGAGACAGAGAGACAGACCGAGAGGAGGGGGGTGAGGAAGGGGGATTCGGACAGGCAGTAGGGGACAAAACTGAGACAGGGGAGGGTGAGAAAAAGAGAATGTCTAAACAATATTGAAGTTAATCACTTTCTTCAGCGATATCATAAGGAGGATCCGATTAATCTTTTCATAACTTAGCGAATAAATACTACAGAATCAATGCTATTATTTTGTTGCCCTTATATATAATATTGTCTTTCTTTATGTATTTCTTCTTCTTTGTTTTCATGTTTCTTTTCTTCCAATTTGTTTTCCTTTTCTTCTCCTTTCTTCCTCTTCGCCATCATTTTCTATCTTTCCTTGCCCTTCTTCGTCATCTCCTTCTCATTTTCCTTCTCATTTTCCTTCTCATTTGACTTAAACAAGAATTTAGTCTCCTCATCATTCCCTTATTTTCCTTCTTCTTCTTAATATTTATCTGCTACTTCTTCGTTCACCACGTTCTTCTAATTTCCCCTCATCTCCACCCTCCATCTCATCCCATTTCAGTTTGTCTCATAATTTCCATTGTCTCTCCTCTCATCTATACCCGATCTGCATGTTCCTGCTTGGCTCACCTCCTGCTTGGCTGCATCATAGGGTTGGTGACCTCCAAGCTGTTGATGTCACGAAACCAAAGACGACCGTTCTAACCAGAACAGTACTACTCATGCAAACCAATTACCACACTCGCATCAAAGTCCTCCTTCTCTTGATTATTTCAAGTATACGTATCCCTTTAAAGGATATTATTTTCATTCTTGAGAACTTTCCCTCTCCTACGTCACAGTATAAATCCAATCTATCAATTTCAAGATTTTTCCTCGGTTACCCTCAAACGAGTGCGAGGCTGGCTAACAACCGCTCCCCTCCTCCCACCCAGTCGTGATCAATGATTCCGGCTAAGTTAGAAACGTTTTTACCGCACACCCTACTCTCTTGGTTTTTTGTCAATGATCCAATTGTCTTTCCCCTGGTGTATGCCCTTTTTTCATTTGCATATTATTTGATAAAATTTGTCTTGGCTCTCGTGTAATATTGTAAAGGACGGAAATCGTGCATGTATGATTTTATTATTAGAATATTGGAGGAGGAAATTGTTCAAGAGGAGAGGAGAAGAGTCCCTTATCAAGAACAGAGTAGTTGATGGAAGGAGAAGAAAAGAAGGCGAGATAAGAGAACATAAAAGGAAAGGAAGTGGAAAGAAAGAGGAAAACAAAAACATTTAAAATGTCTGAAAGACGAGGAGAGGTGAAGATAAAGAAGAGAAAGAGGAAAATTTAAAGATGGTAAAAGAGAAAAAGAGGAGGAAAGGATGGATAATATAGAGGGGTAAAAGGAAAAGACAGATGGGTATGGTGAGAACCAGGCAGGGAGCAAGAGGAGAAATTAAGAGAGCGAAGAGATAAAGATAATGATATAGACATTTTTAGCTCGTAGCAAATGGAATGCGCTGTGTTGTTAAGAATGTATTATGTTTCCTTTGATGGCTTTATGATCGCACATTATAGTCATGTATATATGCACGTCTTATCTAATCTAATGCAATTTCTGAAGTCTAACCATACCCCCCTCTCTCTCTCTCCCTCTCTCTCTCCCTCTCTTTCTCTGCACTCCTCAAGAGTCTTTACAATTAGAACTATTTCGTCAATTGAACCTTCCTCAACCCGACCAGAAGAAAATGAAGAATAGTAATCAGGGAAAAGCAGTCAGAGATGGCTGAAAGAGATACAAGAGACGACGAAGAATAAAATAAATACAAGAAGATAAAGGAGAGGAATACGACGACGACGACAACAAAGGAGAAGGAGAAGAAGAAGAAGAAGAAGAAGAAGAAGAAGAAGTAGTAGAAGAAGAAGAAGAAGAAGAAGAAGAAGAAGAAGAAGAAGAAGAAAGAAGAAGAAAGAAGATGAAAGAAGAAGAAGAAGGAGCAAAAGAAGAAGAAGAAAAAGAAGAAGAATAAAACGAAGAAGAAGAGTAAGAAGAAGAAAAAAGGATAATACGACGAAGAAGAAGGAGGAGAAGATGAAAAGGAAGACGAAGTTAATGATGGCGAAGAAGGTGAAGAATAGTAACAAAAATACATGTATGTATAATAAGATGATGACGAGGAGGATATGATGATGTTGTTGATGATAATGTTGAATGTGATGATGATGGTGATTTTCATTGTTGATGGTGATGATGATGGTGATGGTGATTTTATTGATGATGGTGATGAGGATGATGGATGGTGATAATGATGATGATGATGATGATGATGATGATGATGATGATGATGGTGATGGGGATGAGGATGATGATGATGGTGATGATGATGTTGACAAGTGAACTATATGGTTCAAGATTTCCATTGATCTCAGAACACCAATAAGAACACGTGCGGAGATCGTCAAAATGGCGTTACCATTTCGCAGATCACTATAGCGACGTTACAATCGAGAAGCCTTTAATAATTCCGAACGGAATGTTTTATCCAAGAAGTTCGAATGTAGTTAAAGTACGTATAGATGTCTCAAGTTGCCTAATCCTCCCCCAGTTCTTTAAATCAGGCAATCCCTAATGTATTTGGGTAAAATATTATTATTAGTGTTCATTTATAGAAATCTAGGTGTTCACTTGTAGACAAAGTCAAAATGTTTTCTTAAACAATTCTAGAGTTTTATCTCTTTTCATGAGTTGTATATTGTTGTTGTTGTCTTCATATGGATATTACTAAAAACTCATCATCACGACTACACTCAGTTCTCAAATCTCGAATACAAATAAAGGATACAAATTCAAAATGTTTTCTCAATTAATTCTAGAGGTTTACCTCTTTTCATGACTTGTACAATGTTGTTGTTGTCTTCATATGGATATTACCAAAACCATTCATCACGACTACATTCAGTTCTCGAATCTCGAATACAAATAAAGGAAAGCATAGTAATGTCATGGATTAATAATATACAGTAATTTTATTCATTGTGTTTGAGGTCACTTCTTTTCATTAAAGGAGAGATTTGAATGATGACAACAAAATGTCAAATGAAGAAATTTACCTTATTTTAACTGTTGTATGTATGTTCACCGTGGTATCTTAGGCACTCTTAATATACGGACCAAAATATTAAAGCCATAAATATTTGGTTTATATAATTCTTCTTTTTTATGTTGACATTTCTCGTTTTGACTTCAAGATCAAAGTCATGAGATTTTGATAATCATTAGAAGATCATAGGAGATAATCATTAGCTATGACCAAGTGACTTTGTAATGTATGAAGTAAAAATCATCGCAACCTCACAAGGCTTTCAGTGCTCACAAGTTCACACAATGTACAACAAAACGAATTTTGAGTTAAAACATTGGAAGTTGGACAAGCATAAGTGGCATGAAAGAAACACTTTCACATGCGTTTTCATTTCATTTTTTGTTATAGGATGTATATTATACTCTCTTCAACAACATAAAAATAAACATTTGTCGTAAAACAACAGATAATAGTATAATAGCTCTACAACGAATTTCATATTCAATCTCCTTTATTTATGACTTCATTTATTAAATCGCGAACATTGAGATTGAAAACAAAAATACATTTAGCTTTAAATAGCTCTATATTATATTAATGCATTTCTGCTCTTCTAAGAGGGAACACATACTTCAACCAAGATTTGATCAGATTTATATACGAAATTTACCAGGCTAATTACATGGTTAAACTATCCGTTATATTCACAAATAGCAATCTTTCATATACAGCTTATTTGCATTTGAATATATACATACCATCTTAGTACTTATTCAGTGATACAAACAATGGGAACACCTGACCTATGCTATATGGATAATTGTCTAAAATTAATATCAGAGGATTCTAACATTGACATAAAAATAAAATGTTTGTCTTGAATGACTTTCACCTGGTAGTCTCCTTCCTTCATGGAGCTTAGCATTGCATTCCTTTCATGGAAATTTAAAATTTCTTTAAAAATAAGATAAGGTACAAAAATCAATATCATGCATCTTTTCTATCATTTTGACAAAAGCAATTAACTGCATTAAAGGCTTTTTTTTTTCTTATACATGTTTCATTATTTTGTGGGTGTTTTTTTTTAAAGAAAAAAAAGTGAAAGAAAGAAATCATAATAATGTATTAAAGATGACGCTGAAAGGTAATGTCGTATACTGCACGATTGCTTGAGATCATTTTCATGAATATGAAACCACACTGTATATATCTTAAGAGGTTATGCAAATCAATTTAAAAATATACATATATATCAACACAACACTAATTTGAGGAATTACATACGAGCCGGAATTTAAACACATTCTTAATTATAACATAAGCTAATCTTGACAAAAAGCTTGTTTATGATAACACTGCTTCAAGGTACGAATATTCATATCAAACCGCGTCTTGAGTTTATGCATTTAAAGAGAAAGAGACAGTCATCGGCCATTCACACTGACTTGATAGTATGAAGATCAGCAACTCCATGTATCCGTACATTTTTTCAAACGTGGGCCATTAGTGGGCGATGGAATTATAAATCGAGAGAAATAATTTCTAAGCCAAAATCTTGGTGAAAATATTGGAAATGAAGCCAACGGAAAGGTCAGGAATGTTTTTAGTCTTTGCTGTAAAAAGGTGTTGATGTTGTAGAAACCTGCAAGAAATATTGTGAAGAAGAAAGAGAGAAAAGGGGGATATACAGAGAAGAGGAGGAGAGAGAATTGGCAAGAATGAAGGAGAGATAGACAGGCGAAAAGAAAGATACACAGGCGGAAAGAAAGAGAAGTGGGGTGGTGAATAAAAACAAATTTAACACTGTTAACAAATGTAAAATCACAGCAAACCTAATTGCCCATAGCCTGACAAATGAATTAGCTCCTCAAAGCATTAGATCAATTGTATGTTTTTATGAATTTTACTGAATTCTCGTAACTCTTTTTTTTTTTCTCACCACGCCCAGATGGTCACGAAATAGCATTTTCAATCGATACGACCAAACATAATTATTCTAAACTCGACATTTAAAGAGAAGGTTGAGTACTGGTAAAAAAAAAAAAATTATTTCTCACAGAATCAAACGAAACTTACACTGAATGTTGAAGATTACAAATAAATGACATGTGCCAAACAATTTTGGAAGAAAATGTATACTGGCTGAGTAATGAGCATAGAAAGACAAGGAATCAAGGTAGTACCAACCCCGACACCATGCGTGTTGTCCCATACATAGCTTTCTGTGTATGTGCTTGTTACTTTACCAAGACTCGGTCAAATTTATTATGATTTTGATGACTCCAGAACCTTGCAGTGCACACCAATACTTACATGCTACATGATCAACTGTTTCTGATCCTTTCCACACCTTTTCTTTCACAATGCAATCGCATTACCAGTACTAAAGTTTATCTTTAATCGAAATAAAAGAGCGCAATATTTATTCGTGATCATTTCAAGAGTCTTCTATTGTGTCTCGAAAGAGCAATGATGATAAATGATAACAACCGGATCTTTCTTAGTGGTATCTTTATCTGCTTTTAATCATGATATCAAAGATATTTAAATACTCAGTCCAGAGTTTGTTTACCCATGACAAATTAACCAGGACGAACTGCAATTATAAGATATGTGGTTTACAAAATGAGATTGTAATGAGTTCACTTGGGACGGAGATAGTCTTCTAAAAATGGACAGATCCGTCTATAGTATTCCAGACCTTGGCCACATGGGTTTCAATGGGAAGTGGTATTACTCATAATACCGGAAAATATGCGGCATAGCTATATTAAACAGTCTTGTCCAACTATGTGATAGTGTGGAGATACAGATTTGGGGAAGCGACAGAGAAGGGCGCCCTCTCGGCCATCTTTGATGATCCCACAAACAACTTACCTGCTTTTATTGGGAATCGGGCTGCTGGTCTGATCGTTTGCCGCTGTTCAGAAGATTCCTCAGTCTGTTGACATTCTTCATCATTCTCCAGTTGTCAACATTAGCAAGGCCAAGATGTTTTACAGATCCTCTTTTTGACATGGCTGTAGACAATGGAGAAAAAACAAAATATCTTTACGTTTTAATTCCATATTATCGGCAATGATGTTCCGCCGTTCTTAAGACACCCGACAAGACAAGTTGTATTAAGTCAAAACGTGTCTCAATTGGCTTCCATTTCAGAGTACAAAACAATTCTTTTGATGGAGTCTCATATATTTGATTTGAAATCGTTCACGCAGCTCGCTTTTGGACTTTCTGGATTTTTATTTGTGTTTTCCTGGTTTCGATTTGACCAGACATAGGAACTGAATAGATTCATTCAATTAGAGTAAATATAACTAACTATAAACAAAAATTAAAAAATATAAAAATGTTGGGGGGGGGGGGCGAATTGATTCCATAAAAAAGGTTTTGTCATTATTCGGCGTTCAAAAATTAATGGTTATCGGTATCTATTCATTTCTTCTTCTAAATACTGTAATGTTTTCTTAGGAACTTACGACGAAAAATAAACGAAAGAAAGGAAAGAAAATGTCATCTTCTGATACTCCTAGGATATCTTTGTTGTTGTTATAACATTTCCTTTTGAAAAGTGATCATCCAATTCGGTTTGGACTGGTGTGATGGCTAAGACATGAAAACTTGATTAGCCTGAGAGTGTTTATCTGAATGTTGTGCTTTGGTATTCCTGCTCGGAGAGCATGTTATTGGATGACTTGAAACCGTGGCTGAAAGGGTGGTGTACCATTCATTAAATATGTATCAATGCGAGACATGTCTGTCAAAACTACACATCCAGCGCGGTATTATTTTATAATCATTAAATCTCCTTTGATTCTGTTGGCGTTTTATTGCGAATGGCGTCAAGGATGATTTGAATGAATGGCATGGCATGAAGCTATTCGAAAGGTTAATAGAGAAAGTTAAGGGACGTTCTTTCGGTCAGCTTCTTTTCCGGTGCTGAACAGAGCCCGAAGGTCACCTTCTCTCGTTATAAAGACGAAAATAAACAGTCACTTGAGAGAGAGAGAGATGGTGCCTTCAGGTCACGTGACTTTTAAAGCATTGACATTGGCGCCATGAATGCATTTCCAAGCCCATGGCAATTACGTCTGTTTTTCTTTATATCACGCTAACTGTAATTAAGACCCATGGAGGATAGTTCTCATCATCTATGTCCAATAAAGTACAGGATATGAACAAACGCCTACTCATTTGTCATATCACTTTGTCCAAGGACAGGGTGTATAGATTGTGAATGAAACGACGGTAAGAAAAAAAGGAAGAAAAAAATTAACTTTATTGGGGAAGGGAAATAATGAGAAACAAAAAAAAAAACATATAAAACGATAAATCTTACAAAGTAGGCCCTACCAAAACAATGTGGAAAAGGGATTGATGGATAAGACGGGGAGAGACAGAAAATATTGATGTTTGTTAGTTAGATCACACAGGCGGGGAGTCGTACTGGTGTCGTATTTTCGAAAGTTGATGACGCATGGCAGTACACATGATTGGCCAGGACTTCCCGGGAGACTGGAACTGGTCACAAGCTTCCTCACTGTGACGCAACTTAAGGAATCACAAATCTATTATTTCCAATCATTATATATTTTCAACCATACACAAGAATGAACTACGCAAGATGCAGTAACCACCGACGAAGGACATCTTCTTAAGGAACAAAGTTTTGCCCTTTTTATTTTAATGCGGTTGTTTGGTTTTGCTTCTTTTACGGAAGTTAGTTTTCCAGAAAAAAAACTTGCCTGAAACTTTTCATTTTTCATACAACAAATGTGACGGTGCAGCTAGATAAGGTGCAAAAAGATATTTTGAACCGTGAAAAGAAAATAAAATTTGTGAGGCAGATTTTCTTTTTAATTCGTGCCATTAGTCAAATAGGATGTAGCCTTTGAGCTGGAGGGTATCCAACAAGTTGATACCTCAGAGTAAACAGACGCAAAACACTTACTGACGGAGAATATCAGACGGTAGAATATAGATTGCTGTTTTGGTACAGGTGTTTTGAGTCATTCTATTTGAATTTTTAAAGGATATGATCTACTGACCGAAATC
Source organism: Strongylocentrotus droebachiensis (assembly GCA_035222895.1). NCBI lineage: Eukaryota > Metazoa > Echinodermata > Echinoidea > Camarodonta > Strongylocentrotidae > Strongylocentrotus > Strongylocentrotus droebachiensis. The sequence goes on from JAVYIG010007297.1 coordinate 85,146, forward strand.
TTGTTAATGCTGATTAATAATTATTGACTCATTTTACCAAGAAGAATGATCCGATTTAATTCTTTGATTAAACACTGAGATCTCTGTCTGAATAATGCATGTACATAACAATCGCAGATGATGAGTATTATATTTCTACAAACCATTGGGACATGTTATATCTCTATTCACTACATTTAAATCGTAACGTAGGGCCCGATGAACAACGTAGATAAAATGCGATTTTTGTTTTACATTGGCTGGTTCTTTTTAACTATAATTAGGGAATACCATTCCAAGTCAATAAAGCCAGTGGTCCCATATTTACAATTATCTATCATACCCAGTTCTTTAAGAGTGTAACGCATGATATGCGAGTAAGGTTTTACCTAATATTCTGTATTATTGTATCATATCTTTAAGATAAATTATTGACTTGTAAGTCCATGTCACAATACATTTTGTTGGCCAATGTATCATTTGTAAAAAAAAAAAATAAGATAGACAAACTTAACACAGCTTTAAGTCATGGACTAAATACTTAAAATAATCGAAACTTTTTGGATCTAGATAGACTTATCGCGAAATAAAATAATACCAAATTATTTCCCGTTTTCTTTTTTTTTTCATCCATCGCTAGCCATCGTCAGCCATCTGTTTCTCCTTTTGAGTTGTTTTATCGCGTTCTTTTGTATCATTCATCTATCAAGCATTCCAACAGTCATCTATTTTCATTGACATCTATGTCACCCGTCAAATTTCAAACTTATTTCCATGGTTGATTACTTCTCCTTCCGGGAGCTGATGTTGAATTATGAATTACCCTACCCGACCGACCCGCAGGGGTTGTATTTTGTATTAATCCAAACACAAGAACAGGCATCAATCTTCTACAATACTCCTGGTATTTACTTTACTCAATACCGCACTCCTCTCTTCCTATATCTACATTTGATATTGCTTTGAATATATATGGATAACTCGAACGGGCTTTGCCCTGAGCGTTGAGGTGCAATTCCCAGGTATCCATTTTAATATTCACCTGCAAAAATGCATTATTTCTCTTCCCTTTCCTTGGATTTTTTGTCATCTGTTCTCACATGAGGCCGATAGATTTAGTTGAAGTCTTATCTATTCATACACGCCCAACATTATTCAGGCCAAACGTCAGAAGTTCAAATTTATTCATTTTCTTTTCCAAAAACTCTTCCATTTTAATGCCGTAAACGTTTCCCCGGGTCGTATCTGTTGTCTACGTCTACCTATCGATCATTATCGCACCATACCTGTCTGTCTCCTTTATTGTTTCATCCCTCATCTTTCGTATCTTCCATCACTCTCTCTCTTTCACCTTTCTTTTATCAATCAATATTTTGAATTTCCTCTCCACCCTCTCCTCATCCAGGCAATCTCTACTTTCTCTACCCCTTTTGCTGAATCATGTCAATCACTCCACGAAGTTATCATTCTATTATCCGTTCAATGAGTTTACTTCGTATTTAACTTCGTTTTATTCCTAGTATCCTATATTTACCCTTTTACATCAATCAACAGGCAGTGTTAAAATCTTAATTCATTGTTGTTATTTTCCATCAATCGTTTGCAAAAATTCCCTCCCTCTTTGCATTATTGTTCGTGCAGTAAATGCACTGGGAGTTATGGCTACAACTTGATATGTTTAAAACACAACACAATTATAAGTTTCTATATACTTCACTCGGCAGTCACACCGTCTAAAATAGTCTTAGGTAGAGAATAAGAAACAAGGTGCACTATTGAGGTGTAGCGAAATATAAATATAATCTTTACTCCTATATCTTTTTAAATTCTTCTCAATTCCGTTAAAATTGCAGTATGTAGTAGGTAAGTTATTTACACTTACGTACTTTAGTACATTTGCATATCTTTGAATAATATAAACGTTCGAACTAAGGAAGAATAGATGGTTTCGTATCATTTTACTGATATAAACAAAATTGGGATGATATAATTATGAACTAATCATCAGGACCATTCCTTTGTTTGATGCACTGAACAACTCTGAAGGAAAAAAATAACGATCAGAAGTTTCTGGCAGCATAAGAACGTTTCCAAAGTATGACAGAAGTATCTTATATATTCCAAGCTTCTACATTTAAAATAATGATGAGATATTAATGGAAGTTGAATATACGGACCATGGGCTTAATCTGTAGATGTGCATAGTTTCCTCAAAGAAAACCATGGAAAGTATTTCCCTTACATGCCCCCTGGCGAGATGAGTGCTAATTCCAGCTATCCCGATAAATCCAACTACCGGGCCAAATAACAGTACTGTAGCAGCCATTATCTATAATAATGATTGTTTTTGTGGTCAACATTTCTTCTGTCTTTCAAATTTAAGAGGATATCTGAGAAGCATTTTCGATTACAAATTACTTATGGAAATATGAATGTTAATACAGATGGGGCCTGATTACGGGAAGGACACTAGAACAAACATTATGTTACATCCATCAAGGCTGCCATAAGTCCCTTTCGTATGGATTAGATGGTAAACATCCGTGTGGTCATTGACATAGATTTTATTGGCATTTTATAAAATTGTGCTTTCTCTCTCTCCCTCTCTCATCTCTCGTTCTCTTTCACTTTCTATTTCTCTTTCTTTTTCTCTTTCTCTTTCTCTCCCCATCTCCTCAAGACATTTTGTTTCTTTTTTTGATTAAGTTACGTCATTTTTGCTTCCATCTTATCCTTGATGAGTGGTGGATTTAGGGCGCTGTAACTGTAGTAAAAACCGATCTTTCTGTTTTCCTTTTTTGAAATATAATTTTGTTATAATCACCAAAACATTCATATAAGTGTAAGAAACAGGATAGGAAGCGAAATTAAAAAATCAATAAAGAAAAGATTAAATCAATTAAAACAAATTGTAATGAAAGAAAAACATCGAAATAGAACCAATGCTTGAAAAGTTGTATGCATATTTTCTTTGAGTAAGTTAACTGAAAACGTGAACATAATAAAGCGTATCATAAAAAGCATTTAAAGCGTGTGAGAAAGAGAGAGAGAGATAGAGACAGTGAGTGAGAGGTCGCGGGTGGAGGGAGAGAAAGAGATGGGGGTGGGTCTGAAAATTAAATCGATCATTTAGACATGACAGAAAAAAGAGCAAATGTGTCTGTTATAACCAAATACACACGTTAAAAGTGGCAGGAAGCAAGATCAATATCATGAATGGCAACATGGATAGAATTTATAATAGGATTGATTTTTCTCGCGGTAGCCTAGAACATTTGTTTATATTCTTGCTAAAAATTTCCATCAAATTTACGAGCACTGAAAATTGTTATTCTTATCGAAACTCCATGAATGTATTTTGTTTTAAATTCTAAGGCTAATTAATAAACAGTTCATTTTTTCGAAGAATTGATCAACAAATTACAACGGTATTCCTTTACGTATTAGGCATTCCGATGTGAATGTGTACAGGTATTGGATTCTGACAATACAATAATTCTCTCTTTTTTAATCTTTTTTTGTGGTTCTGGTTTGACGTTTGAAACCATGGAATTTTCGTTTACTCCGCTGCTCGAAACTAGTTTGAAGTGCAAATGACCTATCCCATGCGGATGTGATATGTTTGTGAGAGAACTATGCCTTCAACAATTATTTTCACATAATGAGTTTTATGACTTTAATCAAAACTGTGCCTTGTTCCATTCCAATTCGACTCTAGAGTTCAATCAAATTTCAAACATGACTTACGATAAAAAGAAACGAATAACGAGGTGAGGCATAAACCTGGAGAAAACATAATTAAGGCATTGTCGCTGAGGGGTATGCCGAACGACAAAACCCGTTACACTTCGAGTTGAGCCCTCGGGTAATGAGAAATAAGACGTGATCGTCGTCTAAATAACCCCTTTAGGGTGAATATACAGAGGCGCAACAAAATAACAGGCATTACCAGGGCATTAAAAGGACGATAGATTGACTTCATTATCCATTCATCATCTTAGTCCTCTTTCGTTATCTCGTAGGAGTTTAACGTGAATGATGAACTATACATTAACCTGATTATGTTTCCATTAAATGATATACCTTACAAGCCAAACAATTTTAGATGTTAGATAATACGCGTTGTAATGGTCGTATTTAACACGGGTCAATTTTCGAATTCCGTAAAGACATTGCAATTTATTTTCATCCTCGAAAATTGTAGTTTTTTTTTGTTTAATGCACTCCTTTTGCTAGTGAACATTTCTTCTATGATATTATTGACAGGTTACTTTCAAGATAATTTCGAGTTCCGAATTTCCATATTTTCTTCATTTTACTTAAGGTTACATTTCATTTTATGTTTTATCGAAGTAAAAGCAATTTAGAATTGTAAATCTACGTTCTTGAATCCCAAAACTTTTCTTATAAATATATTTAAAGTCTTTTCATGACGATAAAATGTTGTTTGAAAAGAAGAAAAAATAAAGTTTTTGCATGAAATAGAAGCTTTGATTGATGACCAGAAAGCAGTGGTGTATATTTCCATGTTTTGTCTGCCCTCGGGCAATTCAATGATACAGTAAACATTCCACTTTTCTCACAAAATAATCTGAAGAAAGCATATATTCCAGTTCCCTCGATATAATCGGGCATTTTAAAAGATTAGCTGCGGGCCCCATGATTCACTGAATATGAAGAGAGAAAATTCTAACTTTGACCGGGAATGTGACTTTTTTATGAGAAACTGGAATAGCGAGATGATGAGGGACAGAGAAAAAATGAGATGAAGAGTGCATGAGGGAGGGAGAGAGAGAGAGAGAGAGAGAGAGAGAGAGCACAAATGAAAGAAGAGTAGAGGGGCTCAAGCAAGAAGAATAAAGGGTGAAGTTTAGTTTCAAGAGAGAAACAGAAAAGTCTAGGGGACAATTAAAAGGATTGTGCAATGATGGTTACAGCTTTAAGATTACAACTAACGTTTTTTCTAAATTGGTTTGAAATAAAAGAATAAGTTACAGACTGAGTTGGTAAATAGTAATACAGATAAACCAAATTACAGCCTTTTAAAAGATCTGCAGGCTTATTTCTCTTTCCGGCAGTAATCATGCTTTGTTCTTGGGGTAGGCGTAATGGTGAGGTGGTAAAGGATTAGGATTTTTTGAGAGTTTTATGCTAAGATTTTGTATGCATATATATATATATATATATATATATATATATATATATATACACGCATTCACCCTTTATCGGACTAATATATTGCGCATATAGTGATAAAACTTACACGTTTTTGTTTTTTTAACAAAACAGAAAACCCAAACAACCAAATAACCAAAACAATGGAATGCCATTTTCCCTAAACCTTTACAGGTTGAAAACCTCTGATAAAAAAAAAGAATATGGCGCCTTTCTATACAAAATAATAGGTAAAGTGCAACTTAAATTTTAAACGTGATGCAGAGTCAAAGTAATAAAACCTGGCAGATAATAAACAATTCATGAAATAGATGGTATGCATGGTCCATCAAAATGCACACAAAACTATAGAAAACCTGAATTCGTATTCACTTAAAGCCATAAAAGTATGCATATAATTATTCGCGTTACGCTGTATAGGAATGACTAACTCGATTTTCCTTTTCTTCTCTGCACTTTTCTCATTCTCTTGCAATTATACGTTTTTTTTATTTTTTATCGGAGACGTTATATTTAATTACCACTCACCATAACTATTATAATGTGCCAAGTTCTGAGTTATCCAGGATAGCAATATCGGTATTAAAGCCTATCTGCACTAGTTTGGCCAGGAAGGAATATACCTCCCTGCGCGGTCACTGACAGGTGGTTATCTCATCAAATCAGCTCTCATTTAACATAAGAAAAAGGGGATCATGGGGGGACCAACGGGTACCGCTTAATGGCATTGTTTGCTATAGAGGGAGCAAGTAATTACAAATAGTGCAGTCTCGCTTAACACTGCTCTTCATCCAGACCCTGTAAGCATAACCTCAGCATTACCACGAAGCCAGGCATTTCATACATCTGGATCAAGAGGGATAAATGTGAGCAAAACCTTGTCAAAGGATGTTAACACCGAGCACGAATCGAACCCAGGACCTCTCGTATGAGAGTCAAGAGTATTCGTTAGCGTACCGCCGTATTTCAACAATGATACCTACATTCTAAAGGGATAGTTGAGTTTTGTCGCGGAGGACGCTACACAATTTTTGGGGGTTTTTTTTTTTGTGTGAGATAATGAAAAAGTGAGTGTCAAATTTGAAAGAATATACAATTTAAATGACAAAATCATCTTTATTCGATCAAAATCACTTCAGAGACGGCTGAAATATCCATATATATAAACATTTTTAATATTTGTGGTGCCCCACAATTCGTTAATTTTGAACCAGCCGTTGGAAAACGATATAGCGCCTTATACGTTCTATTCCAGCCAATGCCAATATTGGCTATTGTTGGATTTTCCGTGTTGGTTATCATACGCACAACCGGCCGGCCCGTGGATTGTTGTTATTATCAATTAAGTAATTAACGGCATCGTAATAGAGCTGAATTGGTATGATCGTATTTCATCTAAATTCACATATTTGGGGGTCTTAAATTACCTTCATAGCAATCTTAGGACACTAGAAATGTCATAAATATGAATAAGAGCAATAACCATGCACTTTGAAGGCATTTGCTGTCTTAAACAAGAACTCAACTATCCCTTTAAATATTAACAATAAATTGGATTTGAATTTGTCATGTTCTATTTTCCTTCATAAGTAGAACTCGATATAACCTGAACATAATTGGTCCCTTCTCCTCCTTTAAATCATGGATCCGGAAAATCAGAAACATAAAACCTTTACCAGACTTGAACTTCGTAATTGGGAGAGTAATGTGGTTCCTGTATTGAATTTTGTACGGATCTATTTTCAGTATGGTGCGACAAGCAACGCTACTCATGGGGAATCAAACGTATCACATGATATACGCTTTGCAGGTTCAATAAACAGCGCACACTACAGTTATATCATAATTAGAAAAATAAAAAAATAATGCACTCAAGCAAATTAAAGGTGTTTCTAAAACACGTTTTAATTGCTGTCGCACGTATTTATTGTATTCCGTTCTTGCTGTTATGGATATTTTGTAAAGACTTAATCTCGTTCATTATAAAGTACCTAGAGCCGTACCTCCTCTTCCAATCTTTAATAACGTCCAATTATACACGCACACATAACTCACAAACAAACTGTGCATATTTATTGCAATATTTATAATTCATCGCCTTCATAAGCACTGTGATTAATTTTCAGAATGCTTAGTAATTGCAGTAATGTAAAGAGTCTTAACAGGTGTAGTGTGATGGAGATTCTTCTCATCGAGAGCACACATCATTTCAGTAACATTATATCTTTAATTGGTGTTTGTCCTGACTGCCTCCAGTAACTTGTAAGAAATATTTCATTTCAAATATTCCTTCCTTTGATAATTACTTAATATTTGTGTAGGTGATCTATCAGAATAGAGAGTACGGCACATCGATCAGTTAATATGTTAAACAAAAAATGAAACCGATGTAACGCTATGTCGTGTTACGATTCATAAACACCCTCTCAACATTTTGTAATTAAACGCTGTCTAGAGAATGATTTTACAACGCAAAAGCATGCTGTGTGTTGTAGAATTTTTTAAGGCAACCTAAAATTCTTATCGCGATACGAATAACCCTAACATAATGTGACAAAGTCAATAAGTAGTTGAGCCCTTTATTAGTTTAGGTCATAATGTAAAGAACATAATTTCTTACAGTTTCTAGATAAATAGGTCCTCGTTTTGTAATGTAAAATAACGTTCATTCTCGTTTTCAATAACAGTTACAGGAACTCTGAGTATCGTTGTACGAATAATACCAATTTCGTAAATAACTTTAATGATACCTAGTATAAATAATTATTTAAAAGAATTCAATACTTTCATCTCCGCTCATAAAGCCTCATCATTTGGATTGATTGTTCTTTTCAAACATTTGATAAACCTCTCATCTGCTAATAATAAGCTATTATGAAATTGGAAAGGAAGTGAAATGAACTGCAAAACTTGGACAAAGACATGGAATTGTAGGACAGGGGTACTCCATGATATGAACGGAGTCTTACGTATTGAAGTCGACCAGATTGGTCAAAAATTGAGAGCGCGGAAGGGGGGGGGGGAGGGGGAGAGGTGGGTAACCTGTGCCTGTCTTATCTCTGGGTCCTGTATTTTAACCTCTCATGCGTTGCTGCAATCCAAACATGTTTTTAACGACAAACAGTAAACGCGCTTACATCTCCAAAAGTTATTACCGTGAAAATATCACTTGACAAGATGATGAGCGTACTGGCTGCTAAGCTGACAGGAAAGGCGACAGAGTGTATATAGAGGGGAATCAAAAGTTTATTTCTACGCTCTAGTAGTGAATTGATGACTAGATAAGATTATTTCGAGTCATAAAAATGACATGCCAACATGCCTACTAAGATTTATTTGTACAATTATTGATACGAACACTCAAACAAAATGTCGTCCTTTTTCATCACACTTTCTATGCTTTCTTATCATGCATTTCGATTTTCTAGATATTTGTTCCATGTTTAACGTGTTTTACTTTCTTATCATGCAAGCCCATGATGGACATTTTTGTTCTTTGTTTAACGTGTTTTGCTTTTTTATAATTTGTTTTTTGTTTATCTAGGGCTGCAAGAGCGTAAGGCTAATCTTTGACACAATGTTTAGACCTACTGTTAATTGGTGATTGGTCCATTTAACAATTTTGGGAATTTATTGTTAAGTTACATCTGTATTGTGAGATTCCTGTACATACCTGCATTATGTAATGTACAAAATAATGGTCAGACAAAAATCTAGGGTGATTGGTTCATAATACTTTCACATCTTATGAAGACAGTATGTGTATTTCTTTTCTTTAATTTGTTTATCAGTTGGTAAAGTTTCACCCTGCCCTGACGGTCTTACTTGGTTTTTAACTTAAGAAAGGCAGGTTGAGCAGTTGTGTACTAATATTTGAGCATGACATAGTGGACATTATTTTCTTCTAAGTATATCATCGATTGTAAGAGAGAGAACGGAAAGTTATGCCAGCATTTAGAATATATGTAATGTTTGTCGGTTATTGATAAACAGCGATTAAATGCGAGTTCTTTGTTAATCGATTCACATTATAAGGCCTACACACATGTAAGAGAATAGAGTAATTGAGAATAGAAAAAAAGAAGTTTAGCACTCACCATGTTCTAGGTTTTCAATGATGTCGTATATCTCTTGTTCAGTGAGTGCGTTCTCCGCTGCACCTCTCCTGTACTCGTCCTGGTCGAGACCGTAGGCTTGACACGTCCATGCTACGCACACGAGGACGGCAATGAAAGCGAGCACAACCTGGTAGACGGACTTCATCTTCCTCAATATGTGTTAATCACTGCGATGCTGCTGGACTAGCGTGAGTGATGAGGGATAGGGAATGTGGCTGAGCTCCTGGCGGTGTGATGCGACGTTGGGCAAACGAAACTTGGACGTCTACGGGTGAAGGTGGTTGGATGCTGGTGAGTGTTGGTATAAATGACAGCTTCTCGTGATTTTTACCTTCTGTGTTGTGAAGAGAGAACAAAAAGAGAACATAATTATATTTTGTATTGTAGTGGCATATATTCGTCATTTTTCAAGTACATTGAAAAACAATTTCCAGCAGTGCATGGGAAAGGAAGTGTAGTCTTTCATTGGTGTCACTATTGTGCCCCTCCCCCTCCCCATATTCATATTTCCCCTCTTCGCCGTGCTTCACACTCACAAACTCACACACACGCTCACACTCAACCTTATAACAACTTTGTCTGTCTGTCTGTCTCTTTTTTCTCCCTCTCTCTCTCTCTCTCTCTCTCTGTTTCCACATACTCACTGTACTGTCCTATGTAATTATACAGCCTGTATCACTTGAACCAGTTGGACACCTACACTTTTCGTTTATCAGAAGTCGGTTTACAACAAATCACCCTAGTATGATAGGAAGATCCAAAGTCTAATCGCTCTTCGACGACGGAAACACCAGCTCAGCAATAGGCGGCTCACTCGATATCCTACCCGAGAGGACAAAATCCTTAAGAATATCCTGGATCTTTCTCAAATATCCTTGGCTATAGTGGCAGAGAGAATCTAAGACATGCGTAAGCTCTCCACGATGCTGTAAAAACTAATGCCATCATCATCACCATCCCGTCCGCCTTTATAATATAACTCAATGCAGGAAGCGGTGTGTGTGGGTGTGTTCATGTATACGTGCGGGGGGGGGGGGGTTGTTGGGTCAATGACGTCGGTGTGAAGCTGGTTTCTGATTGGTGATAAGATGAATGGCGGCGCCTAATGGAGCCCGACAGACCCTGATCAGTCAGATGAACCGTTTTGGGTTCGAGCGTTGTTAAGTATTCTTCAAGGGTGTGTTAGTGGATGAGGAAGGGGGAAGGGGAAGTGGTAATGGGTAATCTTGAGTATCAAGAAAGAGGGGTACTTGTATGTGAAAATGAAGAGAGAGAGAGACCATTAAGCCGTAGTTCGAGGTGGTACGAATAGAAGCGTCGGTACTAGGATAGGTTTTTTATACAGTTTTTCGAATTGGTTTGGTGTGGTGTTATTTTCCGTCTAAAAAAACATAATAAGTAATGATAGTTACTTAAGAATAATACGGGTGGATCGCTCTATTCAGAGCCTATCATTTGATGACTCTGTTCTTCCTAGAGGTCCAGAATGTAAGACAGTCGAGTCAAACAGTCAAATACAAGCAAATATTCTTGGACCTTTGATCTGCGATCATTTAGGATTAAAGTAGGTCCTTGTGAAATATTTACGAGGCAAAATTAAATAGAAAAGAAAAGCAAAACCCTAAGTGTGAAAATTCAACGTCATCTCAATGCCCTTAAAAAAGTGTTACACGTTTTAGTAAAAAAATAAGTGTTTATTCTGGAGGATACAAAATATTTTTACCAAATCAGTGGACAACCGGGAAAGAGGATAAATGAACAGGAAGATAATAATGCTTAATTCAAACAATCTATCATCTACCTGAATTTAGATATAATTAATTTTATTGCTTTACGATAAAGGGTAACGGGGCCGATTATTCCACAAATAAATGCCATATACATCTCTAGAAGGTAAATATAATCCTTGCATAATACTAGGGTAGCTAGCTTTGAGGGCGTATGACTAAGCTATCAACGACTCAACATCGTAATATGTATTTTTATATCCTTATGATCTGCTTTAATTTGAACTCGGTTACCACAAAGGTTGATCGAACCAAAAGCAGTATATGAAAATCCGATTTGTAAAATTATGTTATTGTATTTTAATTATATCTGATCATGCCTATGTCACAACGCAAAGCGATTCCTTCCACTACAAATTTTTCATCGCCTACACAACTTTGTTAAAGGCATAATAACTTAAATGTATGAATTATCTCATGAGGCATTTTTATCATTTTTTTTGTTGCTGCCAAATATAACCTCGCCGCATGGTATCGAGGATTGCAATTAGATTCCTAGCGGATCTAATGTTGTGACCAAACGAGACAAGCATCTCATTTAAGACTACAACATATTGGTTAAGCCAAGCAAAGCCAGGTATACCGCCAATGTGACAATATTTGACTGCTTCATGTTTATTTCATAGCGCCAATACGGCCTTATGGTGTTAATGTAACAGAAAATGATAAAATTGTAAATTAATTCTGTCTGCATGAACACGTCGTTTTCTTAAATAGCAAGCAACAACATATTGGTATTTTTCCTTGATGGATCAATGAATAGATGTTCGTTGAACAGACTTAGGAACAGCGAAAAGATTTTAGAGGTTCAAATCAATCAAATGTGCTCCTATGCCTCACTTTAATATAGCCTATAGAGATATTATTCACTTCTTACCAATCCATACTACAGAAACATATCGCTTTGTGTGGGGCACACAAAGGAAGTTTCAGGTCAATTTGTTACATTCAACACAGCTTTAAAGTGACTCAGTAACATTCCCTCAGATTTTGAAACAAAATCTTGGATTTAACCCATGCTGCAATCATAAGTATAAACCTTAAGGTCAGTCAGGAATCCCATGACTTTTAAAAGCCGATTGCCTGTCTGATTATCAAGATATTTATGATTGGAAATCGAAATTTCATTTTCGTTCTCCTTACGGTTTTTTAAAATAACATTACAGTCTATTGGAAAATGAGTATGATAAAACGGATTACTCAAAGATTTTTACTTTTTTGATGCACTTCATGATCATTTTGAAGCGCAGTTCTTTTTTAGGGCTTCAATATTACACCATTTCACAGACACCGATAACACGTAGGGCCATGCATCTTAGATTTAAAATTGTTAAACGATGCCTTTAAGAAGATATCAGTGACAAGATTGTTTTCTTCACACCCATCCAAAAGCCCTTAAGATTAATGATAGCTCTCTTAGTTATTTCCATCTTCTATCTATTAAGATTCCATTTGCGATTTGTTCTCTCCGTACTCGCTATGGATCAATAACGGCATTTTTTGACAAGGCTTGGATTACTGAATGATAAATTGTAAAAGCCATAATTCGAAGATTATTATGCATTTTTTGTTACCAAGTTTAGCCGAATCCTCCTAATATTCGACGAGGGAATTGCAAATGTAGAATCAGGTCTATATGACAAATTCAAAATAAGTAATCCAATATCAAATTTGGGATTCAATATGTCGAATTTGTTGTCAAAAGAAAAGGATGAAAATATCTTAATGATCTCTCCCCTCTAATAGATGAAGATCCTTTGAAGGTGTGACGTGCTATCTTTTATCCACAAAATTGTAGTTGAAAGGCGTTTAAGACTTAAGATATTTTTAAACAATGAGAGTGAAAGAGAACAGATGCACACATATACGCGTCAAAGAAGAAATAGGCATGACATTCAGTAATGCATAATTTATAATTAGCCCGAATCCTTCTCTCTCTCTCTCTCTCTCTCTCTCTCTCTGTCTGTCATCTCTCTCTCTCTCTCTCTGGTTTGTATCTCTCTCTCTCTCTCTCTCTCTCTCTCTCCTTCTCTATTTTCATTTCTCTGTCTGTCGTTCTCCCCTCGCATCTTTTTTCTCTCCTCTCTTCCATCCATGGAGGAACATTTTGCAAATTGGATATAAAGTTATTAAGTTGTATATTGGTTTAAATATAACATGAGAAGAATCTCTAAGCTACCACAGTATATCAATGACAGGCAAGGTTCGATCAAGGTGAAAACCAAACGATGATCCAAAAGGGTGTGTAGCAATGTGAAAACCTGTTTCAAACCTATAAAGGCGACGTAATGTTGTAATTATTTTCTTGTATAACCTTTATTGCCACATGTTGTTTTAAAAAACACATAGCAGCAAATGCAAAGATTAAAAAGGGGTCACTAAATATACTAAATACCTTGTGTTCTTCCTTTTTAAAAAGAAATTTCAAAATTTTTGTACCCACAAATATCTAGCAACATGAAATCTGAAATTTGACAGGACAATGGAAGTTTTTACGTAGCAGTGGATTTAGTGTAAAAGTTGCTATTTTTATCAACCAAAATGAAAGAAATCTGAAAAATTACTGTCTGGGCAACATCAAATCCTAAATTCGGATTTCATTTGAAGGAAAAAATCCGAACAATAGATATACACAGAAGGAATCGTACATTATTGACTTGACAAGAGGCAATAAAAACTAGATTTTGTGATGTCAACTACATGATTGAAGAAAGCAATATGTCCTCTTCTCAGACTGATGGTTATGCCTCCCCCTGTATTTTTTGGTTAATCTCTGTTCAAAATGTGAATTGTCTTTGATGAAAGAAATTAGAACAAGGAAATGCAGGGGCCTACGTACGTGTATGTGTGCGTGTATGTGACATTATGCATTGTAGCAATACTTAAAAGAGAGCGGGGGGAATTTATTAGACTGCAAACATGTAGAAATTGTATTTACAGTATAAACACACGAATAAAAAAGTAAGTCCCCCCCCCCCCCCCAAAAAAAAAAAAAAAAAAAAAAAAACGAATACAAATACAAAATAATACTGATACGAATTAATCTAAAAAAATAACAATAATGATAATAATCGGAGTGAAATATGGAAGAGCAAAAAACCCACATAGAGATGACGATTTTCTCTATATCATTCATATAAGAGTTAAGCATTTAAGACTTAGTATCACCGAATCAGTATTTTCGACATCATTATCATCATCGAAAGCTAATCTCTTGCATAATGCTATGACGTGGAAATGATGAGAAATGAAAAGTGCTTGTCGGAAAAAAGCCGGAAAAAAGAAACTTTATTGATTTATGAATGAATCACACTATTGTTGTCAATGTAACCATCCCGCCCCTTCAAATTCATTAACGGTTACAAACCTATCGGTCGTCTCTTTTTATCTTTATCCAGTAAAAGGTCATTTTCTCTGAAGTTTATTTGACTGTATTCATGTGCTAATTATTCTATGCCCTGTGGCATGAAACAGGTATGATGTCACTAAACAAAGTCATGTGAGGAACTTCCGCAGGAAGATTATCATCAATATTATGAGTAATATGGGTTGATGTGTTATCAAGAAATATTATCGTTTGTGGCTAAGGTAATTTCATCGTAATTGCTTGCTATATATTTGATCATGAAATAGTTTCCACCATATCGTTTTGAAACTGGAATTAATCCATGTAGTTATTATTGCCTGAAGGAAAAGTTATTATAAAGTCGTCTGATATACAATGAGACGAACGTAGCAGCCATCCATTAAATGAACCCCAAACAAAATCAGTCTCCTGAATACGAATTTGAAGGAAAAAAGACAACAATAACACATGTGTTATAAGAAAGAGTTATCTGCGATTAATATACCTTTTTCTTCATATTTCCTCCTTCTTTTATCTTTCTTCGTTGAAAGGCCGTTATTATATATAAATGATTTTTAGGTGTATACTTGATATTCCTCACACAGATTTTGATGCATATTGATTTTTAAAAAAAGTTATATCTCATAGTGTCATATTTTCCCAGTCATTTTAGAACCTTAGGAAAGTCATCAAAGTGAGCCATCCTGGCCATTCGACCGATTTTTACGCACATTACTAAAGAATTACAAAGGTAACAAAAACATAAAAGTGCCACCGTAAATAATTTGGCGGCATTTCTCATTTAAAATGTTTATTATATTCCATTTTGCTCGTCAGACATATATCTTTTTGCCAAACATGCCAAAACTCTGCTGGAAAAAAAAAGTTTTAGCATTTATTGCTATAACATGTATTTCATTTATATCCCCTTTTTTTGGGGGGGCGGCGTCAGAGATATATATATTTTTATTTTGGGGGGAGATGTTTGATATACCAATTGTTATACCAATTATAATAAACAATTTACTATACATCAGTCAAAATCTCTCCAAATGCCCTTACATCACTAGAACTTATGGTAATTTCAGTGTCAAACTGGTTAATACAACATAATTGTCAAATTATCAATTCAGTGAATTCCATTTGTTTTTAGTTTAAGAAGGAAAGCGATTGCTGTGATTATGCATAAAAGGGCATTGTAGTAGGGAAGGTATACGGTATTGAGACTCTTATTCCACCGCCTTACGTGCTTGCCCAGAGCAGGTTGATGACGGACAGATATACCGGTGGGGAATGACAGAAGAGGAATGGGGGGGGGGGGTGTACAAATAAAAATGATGGAGGGAAAACGTGAGAGACAGGGACGGAGACTAGAAAAAGGGAAAGGCACTTTACAGAGAAAAGGGAGAAAGTGTGTGATATATATATATATAGAGAGAGAGAGAGAGAGAGAGAGAGAGAGAGAGATGTTGAGAGAGAGAGAGAGAGAGAGAGAGAGAGGGAGAGAGAGAGAGAGAGAGGGGGGCAGAGAAAGAGAGCGAGAGAGGGAGAGAGACACACAGAGAGACAAAGAGAGGGGTTATTATTCATAGGCTGTTAAGGTAGCTGATGCGTTAACAGATTCTCTTGATAGCGATATGAAGTTATATCTTTGTTATTAATTTGAAATATTGGCTGCCACTCTTCCAATTAATTTTCTTGCCAATTAATCGTGATGGCCCCAGAAAGGCAGGTAAGATCAAATACACGATGAAAAAAAAGATGTGTTAATTAAGAATATTCAGTCAAAGAACTAAAATCGATAAGCTTTCATCTGTACCGATTGGGTGCATTATATATAATAGGACTATTATTATTATCAGTAGAATGATGGTGGTGGCGATGGCGGTAGAAGTAGAAATATAAAAAAAATATATCAAATTGATTGGAGGAATAAAGTATTACATAGTTCCTTCTAATTTGTGTAACTATAATGTAACATCAGCTTTCAAGGTAGGGACGATTTTGAACTTGTCAATATTCGAGCCCCGCTGCTTCATATTGAGGAAACGAAGTGGTATATTATCATTCTTATTTACATTATTTGGTACATTTTGATGAATTAATTATCATTATGAAGGATGAAAATCGTTGCTCGCCGACAACAAAAATATTAAGAAATTTGAAAACTTATCTTCGGGGAACAGTTGCTAGGCCCCTACCAGAAATGCGCCTTAATGAGGCTTAAGGGTTAAATGTTTTGTTTTTTAAACGTGAATGATTAAAGAAGCTTCTTAGCTTATTTTTTAAAGATAGCTACTGTGCTTCACAAAAGTCCGACAATACACGTACTTATGTATAAGATACTGCAAGTAAATATTTAACATTTACGTCTTGAATTGATGTATTTGTTCACCCACCCCCTCGCCACCACCACCACCACCATCTGCCTCATGTATTACGTTAAATCACAAAATGATAAATATAGACAAAGGGTTTGTGCCTACACATGGCAAAACGATAAGAAATAATCACATCATTATAAAACCATTGCATGAGTAGTGCACATTACAGATCTTACACTGCCAAGGTACATTAAGGGTAGTGGGGTCCAGTACCAGATTATCATTTGGTCCTTTTGCTCATCTTATAGGCTAATCAAGGCAGTTGCGAATGCCAAGAATAGTTCATTTCCATAGAGTCAAGATGAACGTAGGCGCCGTCTAAACGGGTCAAGTGTGAAATCTACGGGAACTTTTCTCGTGCACAATTGCAGAGGGTTACAGCCCAGTTGACCGAATGTCCGCGAGACCGAAAACTATAATGTGTGCAGGTAAACGACATGCAGTACATAATGCTTGCGCACACACATTTTGCATTTTGATTGTCATATTTTGTGTGCGTATAACTTGGTGCTTATCTAATAATGACAATATTTTTGTAGCGGCCCTTAGACATGTCAAGGTTTATAGCGCATTTTATGAAATAATTCGTGCTAGTTAATTTTCAGCAAAATACTATAGAACATTAAACGATTATACAAAAAATAAAAAGTTGGGATGAAAAATAGGAGATCTGAAAATTGATTCCTCTAAATAGTTTTGGCCTTTTGGACCACACTGCTTAAATTGTGAGAGGAAATGTGGGCCCGTATACAAATGAATGGAGACGGTCCCCATATTTCCCGGCTTGGAACCACTCTTCAGTACCAGACTTCCGTCACTTTGTCCTAGCCTTCAAGGTTTCCCTCTTTCTAGTAAGGGAGCATAATTCAAGGGTGACAATAAAAACTAATAACGACCTAATGCCAACTATCCTTATAAACACCGATGCTTAACGTTGTCATTATTTGAAATCCAATTAACTGCTTTATGTGCTAACTAATAAACATTGGGCTTTGATTAATGCATATCTTACATGTATATTAATTCTATTAAACATATTTTCTCGAAAATGTCTGATTAACCGTCATGGTTGGAGGGTCAAGTCAATATTGAAGGAGAAAAATAACGCGAAATTAATCCTAAAAGAGTGACTGCATTCATCTATTACTTATCACCTCGATATTTGTATTATGAGTAAGTAAGGCATGGCTCTTGTAATTTCAAACCTTATGTGTATTTAACCTGATCTTTGTGACCTAAATATGTCGACAGATGAGAGGAACACATATTTATACCGGATGAGTGTCATGCGGCAATATCATTCCGAATGTAATGACTGACATGACTAGCACTTCTACACAAGAGAGCAAATTCAACATTTGCTACGCAAATGAAAAATATCAAGATGTCGGTTTATAAAGCGCATTTTTTAATATACAAAGTGCAGAAAAGATTCCCCCCCCCCCCCCTGCTTCAGCCAGGCTACCTAAAAAGACAGTGAGGACTTCAAGGAATATTTACAGGAAACCGATTTCCTTCATCTGAGTCGAAGAGGGCAATACGATACCGGTTATCAATTGAATATTATTCATGTCACTTCATGTTAGAGGTGATGATGTATAGTATTACATTCTAGCTCTAGCAAGAAAGTTATGAATGCAATACAGAACTATTCAATATAACTTTGTAAGGGAGGGGGGGGTGAACCCCTTTTCACCCATGTGTGATGACGTTTGGCTGCTTAGCCTCCGCTACTTAAAAAGTAATTCTGGATTTTTCACGCCTTTGCACCGGATTTTCCCCTGGCCATTATTGTCGATTAACGTCCGTCATGTTCTGCTTGATTGGAAAGAAATAACCGCAGGTTCCTTCGAGGGAAACAAAAGACACAGGACAGCGTCAAAAGTGCTCACATATGCTAGCTCTCATGCCATTCATCCTGGCATGAAAAATCATAAAACGGCAAAGTAGTGAAATGGCATAAAGAAGGAAAAAAATAACAAAGGGGGAAAGACACGCACACACATGCACCATCACACACTCACAAAAGCGAAAACGAGATACGTGTATGTAGGTTGAGGACATATCGCCGTGCAGAAACAAAGATAAAGATAAAATGACCGAGAAAAGGAGAAATTGAGTGAGAGAAGGAGAGGGAGAGGGGGAGAGAGGGTGAAGAAGCAGACAGAAATAGACAGATGGACATACAGACTTACAGATATA